>PVLA01002292.1:0-103193 GCA_004027455.1 Hydrochoerus hydrochaeris
GGATCATGGATGAGGAGAAACTCAAAAACAAGGCAACAGAATTATATAAGGTGATTAAAAGTATATAACAACAACAAAACAAGTCAGTAAGGTACTGAGCAACCTGAAACAGGACATAACTAAGCAGATAATGGACTTAAAAAGTAAAAAGAAGAAAAGAAAGTGCTCTAGAGGATATGGCTGCATGTATGTTTGAGTGTGTAGGATTGAAAGCCATATTGTTAAGTTGTTACTGGATCATTGAACTTCTTTGCAGTCTCACTGTTTGTCCACTTTGTATGCTTTAATTTTGTGACTTTAACAACTAGGCCTAAGAAGACACTATGTCATTTATCAACTAGTGATTTCTTACTGCTTTTTTTTCTGAGATTCTGTATTGTTTCTACCCCTTTTTCTGTTTTGCTTTTTTTTTCTCTTTAAATAAAATTAAAAAAAAAAAGAAAACTGCATAATGATTTTATGAACTAGGTTACATTCTCACCAACAATTTAGGAGGTTTTCTTTTTCATCACAGTCTTGCCAACATCTGTTATTGTTTGTTTCCTAATGATTGTCATTCTTTCTGGAGTAAGATGGAACCTTACCATTGTTTTACTTTGCATTTCTCTAGTGGCCAGAGATGTGGAGCATTGTTTTGCTATGTTTGTTGGACTTTGTATTTCTTCTTCAGTGAAATATCTGTTCATTTCTTTTGCTCATTTCTTGACTGGATCTTTAATTTTAGGTAGTTTAATATTTTTTAGCTTTTTTATATCCTAGATATTAGTTCTTTTCTGAGAAGCAGCTGGAAAAGTTTTTTTTTTCAATTCTGTAGGTAATCTCTTCATTCTTCTGATTGATTATTGTGCTATCTGATATAATCCCATTTTTTATTCTTGCTGTTATCTCTTGTGAAATTGAGGTTCTCTTTAGAAACTCTTTTCCTATATGTTCTTCTTCAAGTATTTTACCAGATTTATTTCCCAGTAGCTTTAATGTTTTAATGTTTAGATCTTTGATCTGTTTTTATTTTAATTTAGTATATGGTGAGCGAGAAGTGTCCAGTTTCAGGCTTCTGCACAGAGATAACCAGTTTTCCTAACACCACTGTAGAGTAGGGTATCTATCCTTCAACATTTCAGCCCTTATGTAAAGGATCAAATAGTTGAATTTGTTTGTGAGCTTTCTATGTTCTCAATTGTCTTGGTTACCTTTCTCTCATTATTGAGACAACATACCTGACACCCAAAATGAAGGAAGAAAAGGTTTATTTATCTTACACTTTTTGGATGTGTCAGTCCCTCCTCACCCGGCTTCAAGGCAGGGTGGCATGGCTGAGGGTCAGTCGTTCACGGCAGCCACAAGTGACAAGAGTGAAAGAGCAAAATTGGGGAAAAGCACACTTCCTCTCCTACCTTATATAGTTTGCTGGCTCCTCCCCTGGGCAGGCATAGCCAGTCCTAGCACTAGACAAGGAACCAATCACAAACACTAGATTCAGCTGCCTCCATGACTGCATGAGGCTTGGTAGGGGGCATTTGAACACAAACCATAGCATCAATTTTGTTTCATCTATCTCCATATCTATTTTTATTCCAGGATCATGCTAGTTTTATCTTGAATCACTGTTGCCTTATAGTATAGCTTCAAGTCAGGTTTTGCAAGGCTTCCTGCTTTGCTTTTGTTGCTCAAAATAGCTTTTACTCTTCTGGTTCTCTTCTGGTACCATATGAATTTTAAGCTTGTTTTCCCTAGTTTGGTAAAGTATGCTGTAGGTATTTTAATTAGGATTGCGTTTAATCTGTATAATAGTTTTGGGAGTATGATTACTTTGACAATACATGTTCTATTTATCCAAGAACAGGGAACATTTTCCATTTTCTGATGAACTCTTCCTTCTCCTTTTCCAGAATACTTTAGGTTTCTTGGTAGAGGTTTGGCTTCCTTGACTAGGTTAATACCTATGTATTTCTTTTTTTTTTTGAAGTTGTTGTGAAAGTTTTTTTTTCATAATTTTCTTCTCATTGAGTTCTTTATTTGTTCACCCAACAGCCAATGATTTTAGTGTTTTGATATTGCTTCCTGCTACATTGCCAAAGTTAATTATTAATTCTAACAGTTCTTTAGGTCTCCTGTGTAGCATATCATATCGTCTGCAAATAATGATGATTTAAGTTTTTCCTTTCCTACATGTATCCTTTTTATTTTTTTCTCTTGCCTGATTGCTCTGGCTAATATTTTAAATAGTATGCTGAACAGAAGTGGTTATAGTGGATATCTTTGTCTTATTCATGCTTTTAAGGGAAATGCTTTTAGTTTTCCTCCATTTATTATAACGCTGGTTTTGATTTGTTATAACTAGCTTTTATCATATTCAGGTCTGATCCTTCTATACCTGTTTTCTTCAGGGTTTTTTATCAGGGGTGTTGGATTTTGTTGAAAGCCTTGTCAGCATCTATTGACATAGTCATACGGTTTTTGACCTTGCTTCTGTTTATGTGATGTATTGCATTTATTGACTTAAGCATGTTGGCACCATCCTTATATCTCAGGGTCAAACCTACTTGATCATAATATATAATCCTTTGGTGACGTGCTGCATTCTGTTTGATAATATCTTTATTTTTTATCGGTCCTGGGGATCGAACTCACGACTGCGTGCTTGTAATGCAGGTGCTTATGCTGCTGAGCTAAATCTCCAGCCCCGATAATATCTTTTTTAGGATTTTTGTATCTTTGTTCATTAAGGAGTTTGGTTTGCATTGTAGTTTTCTTTCTTAGTTGGCTCTTTGTCTGGTTTTAGGTTAGCAGTTATGTTAGTGTCCATAAGTGAATTTGGATGCATTTCACCCCTTCAGTTTCTTTAAAGAGGAATGTGAATGATATAACCTTAAAGATTTTGTAGAAATCAGAAGTAAATCCATCAGGACCTGGGATATTTTTAGTGGGAGATTCTATATTGCTATCAATTTAATTGCTTGTTATTGGGTTATCAAGCACGTTTATGTCCTTGTTGGGTTAGTACTGGTAGTTTATATGCATCTATGAGTCTATTTTTTCAAAATTTGCTAATTTGTTGGAATATAATTTTTCAAAGTAGTTACTGGCCATATTCTGGATTTTGACAAAGTTTTGTGATTTCACCTTTTTTATTTCTAATTGCACTGATGTGAGATTTTTCCCTCTTTTTCTTAGTAAGTCTGGAAAAGATTTTATAAATTTTCTTTATTCTTTCAAAGAACCAGTTATTTGATTCTTTGATTATTTTTACTATATTTTTAATCTCAATTTCACTGTTTTCTACTCTCATTTTTATAATTTCTCTGTTTACTTTCAGTTTAGTGTTGGTTTGTTGTTTCTCAAGTGCTCAAAATTTCTCATAAGGTTATTTGTTTGGGCTTGCTCTGTTTTCCTAATGTCAGCATTGATTGTGATGAATATTCCTCTTGGGTCTGCTTTCATAGTATCCCAGAGGTTTCAGCAAGTTGTACAATCATTTTCATAAACCTTCAGAAAAATTTTTAAATTGTTTCTGTAACCCATTAGTTGCTGAAGAGTATGTTGTTAAACAGCTTCCAGAGGCTTCTGTCTTTTCTGAAGTTTCTTCTGTTGCTGATTTCTATTTCCACTCTGCAGTGGTCTGATAGATGCATGGGGTAATTTTCAATTCTTTTATATTTACTTAAGGCAGCTGTGTGGATTAGAGTGTTATTTATTTTGGAAAAAATATTGATGGCTACTAAAAAAATGTTACTCTGTTCTGGAGTCAGGGAATACTCTGTAGATAGACATTAAATCTATATGGATGTGGTTCACTCTGACATTTCTTCACTGATTTTTTTGCTTAGTCGATCTGTCTCTTTGTGAAAGCGGGGTGTTGAAATCCCCTACTATTCTTGCCTTAATAATTATTTAATCTTCGAGCTCATCAGCTTTTCTTTTATGAAGCTAGGTGCTCCAGTATTTGGCACATATATATTTATCAGCATTATCTTTTCCTGTTTGCTGTTTCTTTGTCTAGTATGTAGTGACTTTCTTTGTCTCTTGTAATCAGTTTTAGCTTCATGTGCACCATGTCTGATATTAGAATTGCTACCCTTGCTTGTTTTTGGGATTCTGGTGCATGAAGTATTGCTTTTCATCTTTTAATTTTTACTCTATTAATATTTTTTTAATTATATGAGTTTCTGGATTGCAAAACACTGTTGAATTCTGCTTTTGATTCATCCTGCCAATTTGTGTCTTTTAATTGGAGAGTTGAGACCATTAACATTGAGAGATATTACTGAAATGTATTGATAATTTACAGTCATTGCCTTTTTTATCTTTGGTGAATGGAGTGCATTCTTTGTTTCCTGATAGTTTTGGCTAATCATATTACCTTACTTGAAGTTTTCATTTCCTCTGTGTTTTAGCTCTGTCAATTTCATTATTTCTGTCAGGAATGTTAAGTATTTTCTTGAGTCCTGGTGTAGCACTTACAAATCTTATGAGCTGATCTTTTTCATGGAAATATATTAGTTCTGTATCTATTTTGAAGATTATCCTTGCTGGTTAAGTTATCCTTGGTTGGAAGTTATCTGCTGTTAAGGATTAAAATACTTCAGTCCAAGCTCTTCTGGCCTTCAGTGTTTGTGCCAAGAAGTCTGCTGTGATTCTACATTTTAAAGGACAGCTCTTGCTGCATGTCTTAGTTAACTGAGCTGATGTTAGAGATTGTGCAGCTGTAATACTATTCCTCAACTTTTAACATTTTTACTTATTCCTTTATTGTTTGGGTAGGAAAAGCTAAGTTTGAAGGATATATTTTAGAACACCAAAATGATTTTTGAGAATACATATGTTCTTTGGCAAAAATGGTTTATATAAAGTAAATTCTCCCTAACCTCAGATGAAGAGCTTTAAGATTGCTAGATTCTAACAGAAATTTAACCTAAGTGCTTTTGCTTTATAACTGCATTTTAAACAGCATTATTTATTTATGTCTCCAGACAGTGGTATTGTCTAATATGAAATAATACTGGGCATTATTATAGGCAAAAGTTAACCATTTAATTAAATAACCCTAAATTTAAAGTAAGAATATGGTTTCACATTTCAGAGAATAAATGTTGCAGTTACTTGTATCTCACAGAGTATATATTCTACTGAGTAAATTTATGCACTTGATTTGAGGGATAGATCATCCTAATCATCTTTCTTGAAAATAAAGAACAGTGATAAAACTAAATCAATTGGTTGGGCTGTCTTTGAGGACTACAATCCTTATTCTTACAACTCTGAGAAAACCTTTTTGTCCAGAGGATCTGTCGCCATGGATTGCTATTACCGAGGCAAAGATGTCATCATAGGTGGCTTTGCTAAGTTGAATGTTGTCTGACCCGAGTATCCCCCACAAAACTCTTAGCTCTACAGGTAAGAACCTTTGATACACTTTCATCACATGGTGTGGATAGGTGAAAACTTAAAAGCTGAACTACAGATATAAATCATGATGGTGCATCCTTACATATAGGAGCATGCCTCCCTTTTGCAATCTGGTCCAGTATTTTTCTACAACAGTTATTGGGGATCTTTATGACCGTCTGCATTTTCTGCCCTCTACATGGGATCCTCACGAAATAGGCCTCTGTGAGACGTCCTTCACTTGACTTGCAGGTGCTGTGAACCCTTTCTGCTCTTTTCCTGGGGATCATTACTTTTCAATATAGAGAGGCTAAACACAGAAAACCTGCCTGACTATTGGGAGTAATAATTATAACAGCTTCACCAGAGCTTTTCCTATCCAGTTCTGTAGATTGTGGATATAAGAAAAAGTCTCTCCTGGAAATCCTAGTGTTTTGTTCCATCTCTTGTAAGTTGTATAGCCAAGGAAGAAACAGAAACAATGAAAGGTTGAAAATGACCTAGTTTATTTCATAACAAATATGCTTAGTGTATAGTTGAATTTTTTTAGCCTTATGCAAAAATATCAGAATTAGTTAAGTGTATAGAAGAGGTAGCTTATACATTTAAAAATTATTAAAATGATATTATATTCTAGCTTTGGATGGCTGCTTTTTAGAATGTAAAGAAAAAGAGACTTAAAGGTAAGGAAGAATATTTTTGGACCCTGATGTTACATATTTTAGCTTTTCATATGATCTAATTTTGCTGAAGTTAGCTTTAGATTAGATACCATGTTTTAAAAACATTGGTGAAAGAAGAAGCAACTTTTTGAGAAATACAACTGCTTAGATTTATAAACCAGACAACTAGCAACATCTAGTGGTCATTTCCATGATTGAAGCCTCTCTCTTCCACTGCTAGAATTCACTTACAGGCCTAAGGCCTAGGAGGCATTTTAAAGCAGAAACAAAAAAGAAAATAAAACAACTCGGAACACTACAAGTAAGCATGTTAATCTGTTTGAGATTTAAGGTGACAACACATAAACAATTATTGGCATCTGTGTTTAGTTTCTGATCAGTGCAACTTTAGTATAGTGAATAAAATTTATATGAGAAACATTTAGATTCTTAATGAAAACAGTTTGAAATAGGGACACAGTGCCTGCTGAGACTGATGCATTCTGAGATGCCAGGTGTGGAGGGGGCATCTGCAACATGAATTAGTGCCCTTTTACCCTTTTAATCTGCTCTTCATGAAAGCACAACAATGGCAAACACGCAATAATTATTATTACATTTGTTTAGCTATCGTTATTATTTGTATTATATTTATGTTGAGATATATTGAACACTTGCTATGATTATTTTCTTTTGTCAAATGCTTTATGTATTTTCCTACAACTGATCCTCAGTACAACTCTATAGAATAATTCAGAACATATACTGTTGTACTCCATTCACAAGTAATAAATCTAAGGTTGATAAGGAATTAAGTAACTTGAACTCTCACATATGACTGGAGTGTAGAAAAGCCCACAATTGGAATAATTTTTCTGATTTCAAAGGTCTTGTTCTTAATGCATCAAGAGAAACCTTGTCACCATTAATAACATTGTCATCAGCACCACAGCCATCAGTATTGTTCAGTGCCAGCTGCAGTCACTGCCCTGATTAGTTAGTGATGCACTGGGAAAATAAAGGCAAGGATATACATAAATAAAAGACTATGCCTAAAAATTAGCTACCTTCCTTCTAATACGAAGGACTGTGATTTTGCTACACTCAGAATAGAGGACTTTACCAACTTTAATTTTAAAAGTCAAATTGATATTTTAAGGCTTTTTTTACAGATAACTTTCCATTATTATTATTTAGTGGGGAGGTACTGGGAATCAAATTCACGGTCTTGCACTTGCCAGGCAGGCACTTATGTCGCTGTGCTAAATCCTTGGCCCAACTTTCCATTATTTTAACTGAGAGAGTTGGCATGGATTTTGAACCATTATTGTTTTTCTTCATTGTTGGAAACTGACTTCTTAGCATGGTAGTTTTCAAACCTTGAATATACATACTATGGTGGGGAAAGTTCACTTGCATGCTAATAAATAATCATAGCTAATAATTATTTGATTGCCAAAGAATGGAAATCTAAAGATTTATGCTTTTTATGACCAATCTACAAATAAATAAGCAAAAGTTGAATATGAACTAAAATCTATTGAGAGGTGATTTTCACTAGCATTTTGTAGGTGGCCTAGAAGATCATTTATTTCATATCTGACAACAAATCTGACTGATATTGAAAATGCACACAGGACCACATGCTAAAAATAAGGAGGTGCAGTGGAAGAAAGCTCTTGGTAAATACCATGCCCAGTGTAAGCTCCCGGTGTCACTGTTAATTTGTGGGCATCACTTACCATACATCACCCTCAAGACCATTCTGGAGGCGGATGGCTTTGTCCCCCATTTTACCAGTAAAGAAGTAGAGGACCCCCACTCCTGTGATCACACAAAGGTGGATCTTAATTCAACCTAATGTGATTCCCAAATTCACGTTCTCATATTTTATCAACTGAACATAAACACTGAATTTGTAGCCTGGTCAAAGAGATTTAAATATGATGCCTATGGCTTTTTAGTATTGTTATTGTTCTGCAAACCATGAGAAAAATGGATCTGGGGTTACATATTGTTGTGAGAGGTGATCAAACCCGACTTTTCATCATCCAGAAAGAAAGCCTTTCATTTCACACATTCATTCTGCTATCCCCTGGCATCGTGGAACCGGACAGCGAGGCAGCGGATTGCTGCCTTCTTCAGCCTTGCTACAAGCGCGTTTCAGAGGCAATTCCGCTGCACTGAGCAGAGCAAGCACAAATGCGAAATACTTGCAAATGCACAGCTACAAGTATCAAAACTTCCATTTTAAAGATAAAGCTGGAGATACACATCTGAAGGAGCGGTGGAAAATTAAGTTTCATTTATGAAGCATTAGATATTCATTCATTCGAAAATCACTCATCTCACCCCTCTGCTCTGTTACTGTGGAGACGAAGACGGTTGAAGCAAACAGCCAGAAGAGCAGGAAGTCGATGAAAACCCTGCGGTATAACCTGAGAAGTGTTCCCATTTCTGTGGGTGTGTGCTGCGGAGGTGGAGGGAGGAGGAATGGGGGTGTCTGCCTGAGAGACTCTCGGAGCTCACAGAGGAGGTGTCTGAACTCCGTTCCTCCTTAGCCCATTAAGGTGGGATGGAAGCTGGTGACACCTAGGAAGAGAAATCTACATAAAAATAAGAAAGGGATGAGGAGCAGTAGATGGATGTGAGAAACATCTAGAAGACAGGGAGGCACCAATGTAAGGACTCCTTGTGGCGATGGGAAACCGCATCCTCCCTCAAGCAAGTCAGGTGAGATGGAAACAGCTGCAGTGTTGGCAGCTGAGCTGGTCAAATTCCTGACCCCACGTTTTGGCTTCTGTTTTGTCTGTCATTTTTCATGCCAGGAAAACTTGGTCCTAATTCCAATATTCTGCTTAGAAGTCACCTCTGTTCACTGTCCATGTTCATGACTTACAAAATCCTGAAGCGTACGTCACCTGAGCTGTCACTTTGTAAAGAGGGTTACCTATCTCCAGTACGCAAAAACATGGTCCTCATTTCCCTCTGAGGTCTCCCAGTGAGCGCACCTAACATCCATGCTTCTCCCAAGTCTCTTCAGGGCTAGCTGGGCGTTTTTACTAACGTGGTCTCAGAGTTCTTTCGGCCTTTACCATTACCAAAGCGACTTTCACACACCTTTTGTTTGTTACAGCAGCACCTCACTTTTAGTGTCAGATCTGAACTGGCTTTTCATAGCTGCCGTAGCAGAGCACCACTGGTTTGGAGAATTAACCAAAGCAAATTTACATTTCTCACAGTTCTGGAGGGAAGAAAGCTGAGAAAAGGACTGATTTCTTCTGGGTCTCTCTTCTTGCCTTGTGAATGGCTTGCTTCCTCCATCTTTATGTGATCTTTGGCCTGTACATATTCTTATCTATGTCAATTTCCCTCTTATTATACAGGGACACCATTCATGGCTGTGGGCAGAGCTCAGCTGTTGAGTGCTGGCCTACTGTGCACAAAACCTGGGATTTGTCCCTTGTACCACAGTAAATACAGAAATAAATAAAATAGACACCAGCCATACTTCATCAGAGCCTGCCCATATGACCTTCTTTTGCTTTAATCATCTTATTCCACATAAACTCGGATTCTAAAGTACTGGATGTGAAAATCTCAATGCATGAATTTGGGGAAGATATAACTCAGCAGAAAATGTATGATTCTGTGTGAATGTTTGTGCGTGCAGTACTTTAAATTCTAGGTCTCTAGACTGCATTCCTCTCATATCCATTCCTTCCTCCAACTGCCAAAGCTCCGAAGTACACACAGAATCAGATTCTTAACTAACTAGATCCCAGCAGCTGCCATCGCCGGAGGGCTGTCTGGGTCATCGCTTCTGCCCTCCATCACGTCCATCCACTCTCACACGGTAGCCACACTGGTCCCATGGGATGCGGTGGGGAATTCTGGGTTCTTGCTCCCAGTGCTCCAGGAATTCCTGTCTCATTCAGATGGGAAGCTATGATTCTTCGCATTACCACGAGGGCTCTCTGTTGTCTGGTGGGACTTTACGTTTCTGACCTTCTGTCCTGACTGTCCTCCCCGTCATCTTTGCAGTTCAGCAGCCTCCTGGTCATCCCTGAACCTGCCATTTGTGTTTCAGCTTCGGGGCTCTCACACTTGCTGGTGTCTCCTCCTGTGACCTGTCTTTCCACTATACTCACATTCACCCTCACACTGTGGCTCTCCTGGGACATCTGAATTAACGCTGACGCTTTAAGGGCTCCTTCCCTGGGTCGCTCTTTCTCCTTACAAAAGATCACTGTCCAACCTACTATATATTGCACTTGTGTATTTTATCATTTCTCTCTCCCATTCCATAAAGGCAGAGTGTCAATTCTTTTCCTTACTATACCATTAGCTGCTAGCACAGGGACAGGAAATAATTTCTCCATACATATTAGTTAAATGGATGACTAAATTAATGATTTTAACTGCACTCCCAGCTCAATTTATACTAAAATATGCAATGAAATAAAGATATAAAACATTAATTATTGAGAAACAGTAATTTTCAAAATTGTGAAAATAAGTATTTTAACAGTATTTAGTACCTAATTGAGTTCGTGTTTGATATATTATTATCTGACATTTCACAGCTAAAATTATTCTACACAATTTGCCAACTAATAATTTTGCATTATCAAAATTAGATAATGAAATAATTAGGTAAAAAAGGATTATAAATTTCAGAGAAACTTATAAACAGCCCCTGAATTTGACTGCATCATTTATGATTATTATCAGGAATCTAATTTTTGGAATTTTTACATCATCTTTGATGACCTATTGTTAAAAGGCAAAACCTTTCTAAGCAATGTGCAGATGATTTGTAACAATAATTGGGTCTTTAAAACTCTTATGTTTGAGATGGAAGACAGAGTATATAAACTGACTCAAGATTTTTTTAGTATTAGTTCTTCAATCTATAAACTATGTCATATATACCTTGCTTTGGTTCACATTGCTAAAGGATTAAAAAGGCCAGTGTCATTACCTTTTAGGGAGAGGGGATAGGGTGTTCTCTCTTCTCTCACATCAGTTGTACAAGAGGTTACAATAAAGTTTTGGTATATTATAGAAATATACAAGGGAAGTTACTCTCTTTTGGCTGAAATATGTCTATAAGTTTTTCCTCTACTGTTATAAATTCCATCCTTGATTTAATCACATGTGGTCAAAGGGTAATAGGTCCCTCTCTTTGATAAAGCATTGCTATCTCTTCACTCATGTTTGTAGTAACATTTCAAAGTTATTACATCCTACATCCTTTGTGACTGAAAAGATACAAAGAAGTTCCTCACAAACAGACCTCTTCACTCAGGTCTTGGCAAAGGAGAGAGATTTCTATACTAAGTTATAAATTTTGAAGTTTATCTTCACTTTGTGATTTCTCAAGTTTTATGGTTTTAAAATCTTGCAAGATAATTTTCTAAGTATTGAGACTAGTGTTTCCGCAGTTGTTATTTTACTGCTGTTACCTGAAGAATTAATCACAGGAGTAAATCTCATAGAGGATATATCTAAATAGAAAAACCAAAATATTAAGTTTTGGTATAACCCAGTCTCTCTATTTTCTTCATATTTGTAAGTTATTCCAAATAAATAAATAAATATTCAAGAAAACTAAACATAGATTTTTATATTCTGTCTAGCAATCCCCCTCTTCAGTATCTTTAAAGAGATGTCTGCATGACTTTATTAATTGTGGTATTATTCACAATAGCCAAGATGTAAAATCAACCTAAGCATTTGTTGATAGACAACTGGACAAAAAAAAAGATGGACAGACACAAACACACAGAGAAATACTATTTAGTCCTAAAAATATAGAAAAATTACCATTTATGACAATATGGATGAACTGGAAGACATGGTAAGTTACACACGTCAGGTACAAAAGACAAACACGGTGTGATCGTATTTAAGTGTGAAATCTAAAGAAATCAAATTGACACAGCAATGAGTAGAAATTGGGCTAAATAGGGGAATTTGATTGGAGAGTATTACAGTTATAAGATGAATAAGGCTGGAGAGCTAATGCAGACCATGATAGCTATATTTAATAATAGTGTATTGAACATTAAATTTGCATAAGAGTAAGTCTTAGTTGCTCTCTCCACACACACAGAAAAGGTAACCACGTAAGATAATGGCTATGTGCCTCACTTTTTTTGTGTTAATCTTATACACCTAAAATACATATAAATTTGTCAATTGTCTCTCAATAAATGTAGAAATAAATAACTAACAAGAAAAATCTATGATTTGGGTAATTCCTCAGATATTCCCTGAAATTCTGATTTCTTTGCTTTAAATCTCCAGTACTAACATCTTTAGGAAATCCGAAGACAATATTTTAACATTGCTATGTGTTCTCCACTGTAACAGTCCCTCATTTACTGATTAATTTAAAATGTATCTTGAATCTAATTTCCATGGGTTAAATATTTGCCTCGAGTTTTAAACAGACCTGTCCATCTATTTATAAACTCAGGCCAAATATTTAACCAGTCCAAAACTTTCTTGTGAGGAAAAAGATGTAGTTTTGAGTAAAATTTGTCTATCTATATGTGGGCTCCATATGAGTTGACCCAACCCATCTCAGATCAAAAACTGTTTTTTAAAGAATTACATCTGTGTTAACACATAGTCTTTTTATTGTCATTGGTCCCTAAAACACAGTATAATCATTCCTTAAATAGCAATCATACTGCATTCAAATAGCAAATTCACAAGTGTTACAAGCAGTTTACAAACATTTTCAAAGTATAGGAGAGGAACTGCATAGGTTATTTTCAAATATTACATTATTCTCTCTAAGAGATTTTAGCATTCATTTGTTTTAATATTCCCTGGGACATCTGAACCCAGTTCCCTGTGGATACCAGAGGATAACCGGACATCTTTCTACACACACACACACCCCAAAACTAAATAGGTTATTCAACAACAATCACAGTAATGAAAATCACCAAAAGTAGCATAAAGTAAAATACATGACCTGATTCCCACTTTCATAAAAGACAACTATTTGTTGCAAGGCATGGTAAGTTTTATTTATTTTTTAATTTTTTAGAATTTAAATGAGAAACCTAGGTGGACAATTTTCTATGTGTTAGTACTTTTAAAGTTATAAGTCAATAATCTACAAAAAACTTAGTCATTTCCATGTAATGAGAAGGCAATCATATATCAGGGTTCTTCTAATACTATATGATCAGTCTAATCAAGTATATGAGCATACATAAATATTTTTGTTATTGTTTCATTACTAATATCTAGCTTAGAAATATAGCTTTACATGTATCTATACCTGCATTGCAAATATTCACCCCTAGTTTGCAGTTTCTTCAAAATGTAGAAAAGTAAAAAAATTCAACATCAGGGTTATATCTCAAAAAGTGTTACTATAATACACTGTAAGTACTTCAAGTACTTAAATAATACAGAATAAAGAGTTTAGTCTTTACTTTTGAATACTGAAGAAGATAAGAATTTCATATGCAATGTAGAAAGAATTTTATTTCCAACAAAATGATTTAGGGCACTTTAAGAAACATGTGGAAGAAAATGTACTTCTTATCTTTTATTATCTGTGTGAGACAAATGTAAGAAAATATTTATGACATCACCCCAATGGAAGAATTCATCCCAGTAAGAAGAGAGCAAAAGTAGAAGACTGAAAATACTAGATATGATAAAACAGTATGCATACAGGGAATTCTAATAAATATTTTAAGGAATTTTGCTGAATATCTGCCACCTCTATTGGCCTAATGAAACAGCAAAGTCTTCCTTATTCTATTTTTTCTGTATTTATTATAAAATATTTCACACATACAAAACAGATATACTTAAACTTCCATTCTCAAATTCCCCTGAACCTTTGCCCAAGGGCTTGGTACTATTTTGAAATTTGTGTTTAACTTTCCCTTGCATTATAGCATACATGCAGTAAAGTGCACAATTCTAAAAGGTAAATCTTGATAAATTAAAATCTCTGCAGTAGAGATTAATACAGAGACTATTTCTGACATCCCAACGATCCGTAGTAAGCCCTCCCAGTCACTACCAAGCCAAAGGCAAACAGCCTTCTCCCTTCTATGGCTACAGAACTGTCGCTTGTTCTTAAAACACTTTTAAATGCATTCATGCACCACATGATATTTTTCACATCTGACTCTGTCATTCAACCACATGATTTTGAAATGTATTTGTGTTGTGTTGTTGTATGTGTCTGAGCTTTATCCTTCACTGCTGCATTATTTTCCATTGTGGGATTCCGCTACAAATTATCTGTTGTAAAGTTCACAGGCACCTATTGTTTCCAGGATGGAGCTATTCTTTAAAAAGGGCCCTTGGATATATTCGTACACATTGGTAGGCAAAGACATTCAGTTTTGTTAGACTTACACCAAGACAAGATTGTAAGTCTAACAAAGTGTGTAAGTTTGGGTCATAAGGTAGGTTTATGCTTAACTTTTGAAAATATTGTCATTTTCCCTCAGAGGATGAAGTAATTTAAACCCCCTCAGTAGTTAGTGAGAGCTTCGGCTGTTGTATACTTTCTTCAAAACCCATTTATGTCATTAAAAAAAAAAACAACTTAGTTATCTACTGAATTTGTGATGATATGCCTACTTTCTACTTTCCTAAAGACTGCCTGTAATTTTAAGCACCTTTTCATGTTTATTATCATTGTTTGGATAATCTCGATCTCATTTGTGAAATGTCTGCTGGAGTTCTTTACAATTTGTTAGCATTAACTTCATCTGTTTTGTTTAATGACTTACAGAAGTCCTTCCCTACTTATATTAAATAGAATTGTTTAATTAAACATTTATTTTGCAAATACCTTCTCACATTCTGCAAGGTCTCTTTTAACAACATTTCTTCTTGAAAGGAGATTAAAAAATCATTTTTCTGTATCTATTTTCTTTTCTATAGCACATCCTTACAAAGAATATCCTGTACTAAGAATGCAAATAACTATAAACTGAATTTTTGTTGATCTGTTAATATATAAAAACATCAGTGACACAAGCATACCCATGTTTATAGCAGCACAACTCAGTAGCTGAATTTCAGAAACAGCTCATTTGCCCATCAACAAATGAATGGATGAAGAAGATGTGATGCTTACCCACAATAGAGTACTACTGTCCCATACAGAATGACAAACAGGAGTGATTTGTAGGAAAACAGATGCAGCTTGAGACCATAATGTTGAGTAAAGTAAATCAGAGCGGGGTGAGTGGGGTACCAGGGCCAGGGCCCCCACCACAGTCACCAGTGCACACTGGAACCACATACTAACAAAAAACTGGATTCACTTTTTTATTTATGGAAAAAAGGTAAAAACAAAATTTCATTAAAAAGTAGTAAGAGAATAACAATAGTTAATATATTACAGGTTATTCTTAAAGTAGTAGCTCAGGGTACAAGATAAGGGCATAAACATTTCTCCAAGTGACATTAGCACAAGCCTCCCTTTTTAATGAAATGAGAGATGCTAATTGTATAACTGACTCGCATTTTTCCCCTTTTCCCTACTGTCCTTTCCTCTTTCACCCATCCTGGTTCCTTTTTACTTTTGAGTAATTTCTTCCCACTTCACAATATCTGTTGTACATCTTAGAGTTTATTTACTCTTTCAAATTCACTCTTCCTGCTTGAAAAGTTTTCTTCCATCTCTCAACTTCCAGTTTTTGTTCTGAGCTTAGAAAATCCTATTGTCTGTCCAATCAGTGCCCCAGTATGCATACTTGTATGTATATTCTGAGATTTCTCCGTGGTATGGCTTGTTGGAAAATTACTTTTCAGGGGCCAGGGATTTACCTCAATGGCATAAGTGCCTGCCTTGCAAGCATGCAGTCCTGAGTTCGATCCCCGGTACCAGGGGAAAAAAAAGAAAAAAGAAAATTACTTTTCTAAGTCCTTCTTGAAATATGTTGTTTCCTAAGCCTGATGGCCGGCTTCATGAATTCTCAAAGGTCCTCACGTATCATTCCTTTGAACACGGCTTCTCCTCTGCCTCCCATTTCTCTTTTCGACTCCACCCACTCTAGCACTAATTAAATAAAATTTATGCCTTCTTACATTCCTATCAATGTCTGCTAAAATCTCTTTTATATTTTTAATGTTTTGTCTTTCCTTATTGTAAGCTGCTGGATGATTACTGAAGATTTATGTCATTGACTTTTTTTGCTGTATCTAACCTGGGCTTTTAGGGTTTTAAAATTATCATACTTGTTATTTCTAGTGTTTCCTGTTCATTTTTACTACATTGCAGTAAAAAAAAATATGGAGTAAAAATTCCCTGAGATTACCTTGATTTAAAACTGACCAAGGTAGTAAGCATAAACCATATCCTATTGTAGATAGAGTGGCATTAATCAGGGTGCTACCTTCCAAGATATAAAGAGGACAAGGGTGATGGCTTTGTCAGACCTCCACTTAACTTAGCAGTTTTTTCTCTGCCAAATTATAACAAGAAATTAAACAAAACCTGCTGTATGGCGATAGCAGTTGACAGTGGATTTGCCCATGCAGTAACCTCCATTGCAATTGCTGTGTTTTTCACTAGACCGGTTTGCAAAGCCTGTCATGCCCCACGTGATCTCTAATCTGGAGAATGTAGAAGGAACCTGCATTCTTCCTAATAACCATGAGGAAGGATCCAAAGCAGTAATTGTGTCAATTTCACCCCAGGACAATGATTTTTTCTGACCAGAACGTTCAAAAGACCAAATCACCTAGAAATACCACATTGGCCTACTATATACAAAATATTATCTTAACATAATGTAAAGGAAGATGGATTCCCTGGGATGATATATCCAATTCAAGCACATTTAGGTAAACCTGACAAAGATTCAAGATGTCACCCTTCCAATAAGCTTTTCAAGATTTCGATGATCTGGAAATGTCAGTCAGTATATCTCCACAGAGATGCAGGACAAGCTATCATGCAGTCTGGGATCATGCTGAGTCGCTATAACACAAATACCTTTGTCTGAGTAATTTATAACCAATGCAAATGTACTGCAAAGTACAGTTCTGGAAGCTGGGATGCTAGAGATCTAGGCATCAGCAAATCTGGTGTCTGGTCAAGGGTTGCTCAGCTCAAAGATGGCATCTGTGTTGTTGTGTCTGCACACGGCATAAAGGGTCTGGTGCTCCCTTTGGCTTCATTTATGTGGGCACTAACACTAATAATCACAGTGGAGTCCTCATGACCTACACTTGCTTTAGATCCCATCCATTAATATCACTGCATTGGTTATTAGATGCCAACGTGAATCTGAGGAGACCAACATTCAGACCATAGCCTGAATCCTGCCCCTTTCCATTAAAAAGACATTCTGCTCTGCATGGGCTGTTTCGGGTTCTAGAAGAGCACACACCTCAGTGGACTATACAGCTCTGAATCACACAGGAAGTGACATGCTAAGTGACATTTTTATGGAGCTCAGAACAGGAAGGGGTAATATACCAGTTCAAGTCTGCAGTTAGAGCAAAATGGTATCCCTACAGTGCGACTCTGAAAACCTCACGAGTTACCTGCTACATAAAATCTCCAGCAGGCTCTCAAGGAAGAATTAGTACGCAGCCCCCAGGACATGCTCACAGTGTTTTGTCATAGGACTGTGCATCACTTTCAAAGCATAGTCGCCATGCTGGTGGTCCTCGGGAGAGACTGAATATGTGGCACTGGGATACTGGGTCCTCATGGTTTCTCTCGGTCACATGAGTGAGGATCAGGGACGTAGTAAGATAGAAACGCCACATTTGGATGCAGTGGAGTAGATACAGATGATTCTATGAACCATGTGAACAAGTGACCCAGATCCCTAAGTCACCAACCACGTTGGGCCCATTTACTTCCCCAACTTCGTGTTTATGAAACCCAAGGTGAGCTTCTCTCTACACAGCCGTTAAGTAAGCTAGACTGATTCATGGATGAGTCAACTTGGTGTGTTACTAGAGGGCTGAAACAGACCATTGTTGTGTCACAGCCCCTCTGAATGGTGGGCCTGAGGGACAGTGGTGACGAGTAATCTTCCCAGTGGACACAGGGTCAGATTGTGTACCTAGGTGTACACTTTGTGTGCAGAGGAAAATGGCCAGCAGGGAGAATACACACAAACTCTTCAGCAAGTAGCTCTCAAATCAGACACCTAGAAAGAGACAGATGAAAGATAAAGATATCTAAAGAAGAGGAGGTAATTCTGGAAAAGTGAACAGAAAGTGTGAAATTTTCATATAGTACGTTCATGTGTCTCAGAGAACATTTGCAGCAGAGAAACACTCTGCAGTCAATTAAGTAGCAAGACTCAGTCCACAGATACCAGCCAGCTTCGTCACTTAGTCACCCAGAATTTGACTCATGAGTGGAACAAATGTGGAGCAAGATATCCAGATGAGCCCAGGGCAAATGGTGTGAATTCTTTCTCATGAAGACCAATCAGGCAACTGTACTAGTTGGTGTTAAACTGGCTACCACAAAACCCGGTGCTAACCACTGTCTTCCTGCTACAACACCTTCTTTTGAAGTGTGTTGACCACTGGTGGTCAAACTGTAATACTAAGATGAACTGACTTAGTGTGGTGCTGTGTGAACGGCCCACCTGAAAATTGTTGTTAACAACATAAAAAGGAGAAGAGGAGGTTCTCCTGGTACTGTTAGTTCTGGAGAAGTTTGTCACACTGGCTTTCCTAATATGATCTTGGCCATCCTCATCATTAGAGGACTTGGAACTTCATTGTCACTGAGGATGGCTGTGGTGCTTCTCGAGGGAGCCCTGATCCTTACTTTGAGCTTTGTTTCCTGGCTCCAGTGCAGATCCCTCTGCCTGCTGGCACAGATCCTTCATCCTGCTGGCACAGATTTGCTAGCTTCCAATGCTGACCTTTGGGCCTTCCCAGTGCAGATCCATGACACAGACTTGCATGAGTCATTGTCATGGGCTCTGGACCTCCAGCTGGACTCGTGCGGGGCATTGTCATGGGCTCTAGCTCTTCAGCTGGATTCATGCAGGACATTACTGGGGGATCCAGGCCCTCAGGTGGATTCTTTGGGTCTTAGTGTATGGACAGATTTCCTGCAATCTTTTTTGTATTTGACTCTTTGGATGACTATCCTAAAATAATTCTATAAGTTATATGCACTGTATTAAATTGTTTTCCTTGCAAACCCTGGCTACAACAAAAAGATTGCCAAGTCATTTGGTAACAGCTTGCTACACTGGATTCTTTCCATCAAGGAAAAGTTTATGGTTTGTCCTAACTGGAAATGACACATATCCTGGTCTAGTTTACCTTTCCTATCCACGGAGCCTCTGCTGGCTCCAGCATTGGAGGGCTCACAGAATGTCTGTTCTCTGCCCATGAGATCCTGCACAATATTACCTCAGAAAAAATGACACAAGCTAATGCAGCTGCAGAAGAGCAGAGGGACACACTCCTGGGATCCACCAGTCCTATCAGAGAAGCTGGAGTTGAAACAGTTGTGTGTAAGCCCAGCTGAAGAACCAGTGAGGAATCCAAAGGTGCTAGGGATCAGACTGGGAAGACACGGTTGGCCTCCTCACAGGATTGTGTTTGCCTAACTTTTCTTCTATCCTGTGTCGTTTCATTGATTTTCACACAGATTTCTCCTAAGAACACTCTTCCAATAAGCTATGAATGGAAATCTCCACACTAGCCTTTGCTACTAGGGACCTGCGCCAAGACAACAAGGATTAGATAAGTATTTGTTATGGCACACGATTGGAAGTGGGAAAGGAGAAAAACCTCAGTGGAAAAAAGATGCCGGTTCCCCCAAAAAAGACCACTGACATTTCACTTATGAGGTAGGGAGATACATACATATGTGTGTGTGTGTGTGTGTGTGTGTGTGTGTGTGTGTGTGTGTGTATTTTTCATAAAATTATAACATGTAAATTTAATTAAGTAATTAATTTAAAAATAATTATAACAGATAAATTTGAAGATTTATCCTTGCAATTTCTACACATGTATTCATACATTTCTCATAATGTAACTACAATATAAACTCTAATCCCTGTCTTACATATTAAGGAATTTGATGCAAAAAGAGGCTGGCAAATTCATTTAAGGCCAACAAGAGAGTAAGAGGAGTCAGAATTCAGGCCTAAGCAGCCTGGCTTTAGCTCTCATATTCTTAATTTTCATCATTTAATTTGCAAACATATATCGAAAACCAAATACACTCCAGGCATAGCTGTAATGATCCAAGCCCCCTGCATAAAATAAGGAGAAATCCTTGCCATCCCAGGGCTCGCACTCTAGTGTAAAACTGACAGAAAATTACAAACTTACAGAAAACAGTAATTTTAATATTTGCTTTCGCAGTAAGGTCCTGGTGCTAAGAGTGTAGCCAGCACATCACAAAGAATCGCATTTTTCTCTGCTTCTCACTTCTGTTTCACCCTCCTTTCCAAAGCTGCTTGACTGGGTGAAGAGGGCAGCAGCAGCATTGTGAATGGATTTTCTTGGCACCTATCTATGCAGCATGGTCACTCACCAAATTTGGTCATTTTGAATGAACTCAAAATTGTAGGTCTGCAGGAGGCAGTGAGGGCATGGAAATTTCCCTCTCCTCTCAGTTTCTTTAACATACTCAGCATCATCCCTAAAGACTGATTTAAATTCTAGTTAAAGACTACTTGAACTCAATTGTCCTAAGGGGTTAGTTATTTCACAGTTATACATGGCAGAGAACACATACAAGAGAAAATTAGGAAATTAATTTTCAACTTTCCAAAACCATTCACAGGTGAATATGAACCTTTTTGTACTTTTGTTACCAAGAAAATTGAAAGTACAGTAAATAAAATATGTTAGAAATGTTATACACTGTTTTCAACTAAAGTCCTTGATTTACAGTCAAAGAAATACATTGTCTTAATATTTTAATCAAAGAATTATACTCATCCAAAGTACAAATTGCTTTCTTATGCTTAATTAAAAATACAAAGTATCCACTTTTACTTAAAAACAAAAAATTCTATCAGTCCAAAAACACCTATTGTGCAGTCTTCTAAAGTTGTTGGGTTGAGGTAGGATTCTCTATGATTTTTGAAAATCAAATGTGAGCATATAAATTTGGAGAAATTCTTGTCCTAGTGTATAGGAACAAAGCAAAATAGATAAAAGAAGTTCATCTCATCAAATTTCACAAGTTGTAGATAACAAATATTACTACAATCAAATCATGAAGTCTTTAAGGTAGTATAAATTAGGATTTATGGTCCCTTAAAAAAATTGAAAAAAGATGAAGGGAAGTAAGCTAAATCAGAATATAAACACTAAATGAGAGATCTGTAACTATTTTTTTATAGTTAAAAGTTATTTTATGATTGATTGTCTTCAGGAAGAAATTCTTTGGCTCTAAATCATCACACAAGTTCTCCATGTAATTTAAAATAATTATGAGATCTAAGTCAGTGTTTGTGAAGAAGTTCATCTCATCAAATTTCACAAGTTTGTGAAGACTGTGATGTATGGACAAAGTGTCTGATCCTTGATGTTAAATTTCTAGTAACTTAGACCAGAAAAATGCTGTTTCTTAATTTTATGAAAAGCAAGAAATATGTTGCTGTGTACTAAATAAATAAGATAAATGATCAAAATGTTATTTCCCTTAAAGGAATTTGTACAGGTTGCACAAGTATAAGTGTTATTATAATATTCACTAATCAAGAATCACTTTGGCTTCTAGTCAATCAAATTTATTATATCCTTTTACAATTCTATTCCCTTCACTTTCCATCAAATATTATGGGTCAGATTGTGTACCTAGGTGTACACATAATCAAATATTATGATTAACTAAATATTTTTCCTACAAGTCTAATAAATATTCATGTGAATGATTGGTACATACAATAATAAGGTATATAATCAGAACTTTCAGTCATAAAATTTGGGTTTTAGAGGATAGAAAAAATAGTTACGGAGAATTTCTATAATTCAGAATGCTTTGGCTGACAAGAATTGAACACATTTATTTACAATGTATTTATGAAACAAACAGAAAATGTGAAGTCATATTCATTTCTACAGTTCTCAAGGAATCAGATAAGAAAACTGGGTATTTTAAATCACTCTCAGACACAAGTATTTTTCCTCAAATTAGTTTTAACAGGAATGACATTAACTCTTGGTAACTGGGAAAATGAATCCTAGAACAAAAATGAAAATATTTGATGAGCATTCATCCAATCTTAGACTGATTTTACTTAGAAACTAAAGTATAAAATTATTTTCAACTACTTATTAGTGGCAAAAAGAGCCACAAAATTGTGCACATTAAATAAATATAACCTAACTATGAAGAAATACATACAGATTTTGGCGCAAAAGAATCCATAATGTGAGCTCCACATCATAGGTCTTTCTTTGAGTTTTATCTATTAAAACCTTTAAAATGGTTTTCTCCTTGACACTGGTCAGTCCGGGTTCTCCTGAAGTCCACTGGAGAATAGTTGATAGTTTCTCAGCTGGAAACATAGACTTCCATTCGGCCTCAACATTTAAGTTCACTGCCCACGTGGGTTCATCGCTGTTTGGTATTTTTGACATTTGTCATTTTTGAAGATTTCTGTAAGTAAAGGAAAAATCAGAAGGGTAAATCAGAACATGCATTAGAAACTACCAGGAAGGAAGTTGCCTACTTTTAAACACTGTTTACAAGACACTCCACGCATGCATCCTTTTGAGAATTGTGGAAGCAAAGTCAGAACAACACCTGGCCCAAATACAAGTAAAAGGAAGAGTCGGAAGTTCCTCAGCTACAAGAGAGATATTTCTATAAAATAGGAGGTAATACCTCAAATTTGTAAAGTGTTTTCCAGTTGACAGACTTCAGAACCCTCAACTATCGCATCTTACCTCTCCTTTCAGTTTTTCTTTTTGATTCTTCTTCCTTCCTGCATTTCTTCTTCCTCTCTCCCAGTTTCCATCCCACTCTTATTCCTGTTCTCTCTCTTCTTTTCTTTCCTCTCTGCTTTAAATTCTTTTGCTTCCGGCACTAGCTAGCTGTCTCACCTAAGATCAGTTCCCTAAATGTAAGGACCTCTTTTCTTTACCTTTAAAAATAGGAACAGGAGAAGGATAACGATGCCTATGGTATAGGGCTGTTCCAATGGTTAAATGAGTTACCATATAGATTATGTAATATATCCATAAAAAGAGCGTAACACCTTCTGCCCCACTGTTAACAATGTTTATAATGTATGTGAAACACGAAGACAAAACGTACACCTTAATGACTCCTGAGGCTCTCAGAGCCTCATTGGAAAAGAAGACCAGTGGTGTCAAAGTAGAAAGAAACACGGAAGTACCTCAGTTCATGAACTCAATTCGTTTCACGACTGTGGGGAAGCGGACTGAATTTGTGTTTGCCTAGGAAGATGGTCATGGTCACTGCGGAATTCAAGAACCGAAGCAAAATCTTGCCCACCCCTTCTAGTATCAAATAAAATTGTTTAGGAACAGAAGCATTCGTGAACTGAGGTGCTACTGCAGATTTCTGCACACATCCCTCACCCCGATGGCCTGAATTATCTTTTTGTTCGTGTGAACATCTCCCACTGGGCCAGCCAGTGCTAGGGGCTGGAGGAGGTCAGTGGCCTGCTGGGGGAAGATGGCCAGGGCTTCCAGTGCTCTTAGATCTCATGACCTCGGATCATAATCCACTGTCCCCAGATGTTTCAGTTTCAGGTGTCTCCTGCACTCCCAGCAATGATACAGCTGCCAACAGCAGAATTTACAATGCAGATAAAAGAGCAAAGAGTTTTTTTTCAGGCAGCAAGTCTAGATCGAATTTCCGCTGCTTCAGTTACTATCTCTGAGTCTTTACCTGTGGAAAAAAGATAACAACCATATTTCTTCCTCCGGGTGCTATTTTCCATGGGGTGGGGGATAAGGGAAGAACATAGCTATATCACAGTACTAAACGCCAAACCTGAAGACCTAGGTCTGATTCCTAAGTCTGCAACTCACTGGCCACTTGTCCTGAGAAATCTCTGGATCCATTTCCTTATCAGTGACCGAGTTTTGATAATAATAACTGAGTCGTTGAGTTGAGAAAATATCAAATGAAATAATGGAGCTGAAAGTACTTTGTAAAACATGAAGTGCTTCAGAAATATTACCTGTTATTACCACATCTTATTTCACATAAAACTATTATAAGCCTATAGCAGGAAACTTCAATCTGTCATGGTGACAGTTATTAGTCTCACCATCCCCTGTCAATAAGCTGATTTAGGACAGTACATAGTCAAGCAGAAGAATGGGAAGTGAGGGAATTAGGACAATTATATTATCTCAGAATGAAATAATGGGATTTGAACTATGTTAATTTTAAAAGGGACTCCACAAATCACTTCACACTGCCCATAACAGTCCTGCTCTAGGTGTACTGTAAATAATATCCATGTTTTCTGGCTGATAGATCTAATGGACGGAGAAAAAAATTTCACATTCAATAGAAACACTGTTCTGTATTACATCCCTTTTCAAGAAAACTCAATGTGCACAGGAACTATAGTTATTCAGGTTTTAAAATCCAAATGGATTTAATCCTTTTTATTTTGGGATTTTCATTTCTTTTGGAAATGGCACAAGTTTAATATGGACCTAATATTTCTTTATGTTGAAATGACTATTTCTTGAGCCAGTCGTTTAGTTGATAAAATTAACTAAGCGATTTGGAGTAGTCGTAGCCTCTGTCCACAGGGATGAAGGCAAACATTTCACTGACAGAAGACGCAGCATAGAACAGCATTTAGTTTTACTTTTCCTCTCTAAAAACCACAAGGTAAAGAAGTGTCCTTCATTAGTCAGAGTACACATCTTTGCAAAAATAATCTGTTGTTCAATTCCCATGATGAAGTTATAAGCCTAAAATCATGTAAATAATTCCCTGAATGAGAAGGTCAAGGTGAAAGGAAATTTCCATTTCCTCATAATTTAGAGAAGCCACATGCTGGCATAGCTAAAACTGGTTTATATTCTCTTGAAAAGCCAACGTTTCCTACAGCATTAATTTAAGTCACAGTTATTTACACCTCACTTTTCATGTGGGGAATTTTGAGGGCCAGACTCCTAAATTTGTTCAATCTGATGTAGCATCAGTTGGCTCCAAGCTTTCTACCTCCCTGAGGAAGCGGTTAGATTGGAGTTTGAGCCTGTTCTCTGCATCTCATAGAACCTCTCCTGAGCCTGTTCACTTGGACCATCATCCTCACTCGTCTCTCTTGCATGTACCAGCCACCTACTTTCCTTTTCTTAGCACCTTGGTGATTAAATTGCTGCCTGACACTGAACGAATGATAGATATTCATTCGTAGCTGTTTCCATCTCCTTCTCATGTGCTGTCACGAGTCTTACATTCGTGCTCCTGACAACTTTTTATAAACAGAGAAGGTTTGAGAGATGCCATCCATTATCTGCTAAGTACTGAATGGGAGTTTGAGGTTCATTTCTTTATTCAAGAATCATCAATTAAAGACCTATTATGACATCCTTGAATCTGAAAATAGAGCAAGCTGGTTCTCGTCATGTCCCTACACGTGTGGAGGTGACTAACAATATAAACAGAGAAGGGAAGGCAGGCAGCCCAGGATGGTAATCTTATACTTTTAAATAAGGGATTTTGGAAGGGGCATAAATAAGCTAGCCGCTGAGGGAAGAGCTAAGGAGACAACGCAGAAAGCCTCAGGCCTCTGAGCGAAGACTGTCCCCTGCTAGAGGAGGCAGCCTGTATGAGCCTTCAGGGTGCAGCGCCTCTGAGTTTTGGAGGAACGGTTGGGAGTGAATGAGAGAAGAGGAGCGAGCCCTGGGAGACTCTGAGAACAGGGAAATCACGGTGACTCCCATTACAGCACAGATGCTCTGGCTCCTGGGTTTGGAAAGCATAATACAGTTTGAGAGCAGCAGGGAGCTCAGACCAAGCTGACAGCAGTGAGAAGGAAGAGAGACGGTCTGACCCACACTCCATTTGAAGATAAAGCTTGCGGGGTCCTGATAGAAACCCACAGGGAGGGAAAGCAAGAGAACCATGGGTCACAACTGCTTTTTCAAGTACCTTCCCTGGTTCCCTGGGTCCCCTGCATCAGAATCACCAGAGAAATGTGTTGAAGTGGATTCCTGGGATGCATGAGAACCTCTGGGTCAAACTCGCTGGTACAGAAACTAGCAAACTTTTTCTCCAAAGAGCTAGATTGTTGAGGCAGGAGGATCACAAGTTCCAGCCTGGCTGGGACCAGAAAGTGACTTAAACATTGTCTCAAAAAAAGCAGGAGGTTGGAGATGTTGCTCAGTGCCAAAGCCCTAGGCCCAACCCCCAGTAACACACACACACACACACACACACACACTCTCTCTCTCTCTCTCTCTCTCTCTCTCTCTCTCTCAAGAGCAGGATGTAAATACTTGTCATAATTTCCCAATTTTGCTGCTAGAGCACTAAAGCAGTTATATATAATATGTAAATGAGGGGATATGGCCATTTCCCAGTGAAACTTTATATAGAGGGATTACAACTTCAATGTTAAAACATATTACTCTACTTTTTATATTTTAACCCCTTCAATGAAAACATAGAAAAAGAAGAGAAGAAAGCACATTCTTAGTTCCTGGGCTTTACAGAGTTGACCCACAGGCCGCTAACCCCGCATGGAAAGCAGATCCTGAAAGTTTTAACACCCACATTACGTGATTTTTTATGCACAAGACCTTTCCCCTGAGGCATGTATTTTTTCTAATTTCAAGTAATTTTCACAAAAGAGTGACAATCTGTGAATTCAAGTTCCATCTTGGCTCTGTCTGGCTGTGAAGCTACAAGTCCACCAGCTCATGGACAGCGTTTCCAATGAGTGAGGGTCCAGTCCAGCCACAGACCGAGAGGGAGGCAGAGTGGAAAGTGA
Source organism: Hydrochoerus hydrochaeris (assembly GCA_004027455.1). NCBI lineage: Eukaryota > Metazoa > Chordata > Mammalia > Rodentia > Hydrochaeridae > Hydrochoerus > Hydrochoerus hydrochaeris. The sequence goes on from PVLA01002292.1 coordinate 26,999, forward strand.
GAGTTGTTTTGCCTAGAGGGCTGCTTTTTTTCCTCTTTCCTCTCAATGCATTATATGGTTTTGCTTTTATAATGAACATTCTGCTGATGAGATCGCCTATTGATGAAGGCTGAGGAATGAGATTTTCCACAAAGAGCAAGCGCTGCAGGAAATAAATTAATCTCGAGGGAAGAAGAAGGGCGAGGTTGACAGGGTGCACACAGCTGCCTAACAGGAAATGATATTTCTGAATTGCTAAAAGAATCAAATGACTGCAGTTCTCCTTCCAGCACATTCTGAGACATTTAATCCTTCTGAGGAAAGAGTTTCTATAAACTGAAGAGCAATCTTACAACCTTTTACTTTAGGGTGTCAGAGTCCCCAATTCAGGAAGGGGAATTCTCCCCCGTGTTTATATTATTAAAAATATAATATAATTGTTATACAGTAGCAGGGTAAAACAATGGCCTGTCAAACAGTTTATAAGCAATAAGAAATGAGAATCATAGAAGGTCCAAAACTAAAGAATAAGGACACAGAAAAGCTGATTACCCTGACTAATCAGCACATATTGTATACATGTATTGGAATATCATGGTGTAACCCACAAATATGTACAAAAGTTTAAAAATTAAAACAAGAGTTTTACTTTGAAAGTAAAAACGGAACTATCATATGGTCTGACAATAAAAAAAACTAGCTTTTTTGACACCAGTTTAAAATTATCCAATATTTTAGATGATAGCTTTTCCAGTCTTTGCAGTAAAAAATTCTTATTGAACTTAGAAAGCTACCTAGAATAACCCTGAAATTTTGAGCTTCCTTTGTTAAAATTGAGAAAAAAAACCATGTGTTTTATAATAATGACATGTAAATTACCTACTTCATCATAGTACATAATCAGTTCTTCAGTCAAGCTCTTTAACATAGCATCCACACCCTGTCTGTTTATGAAAGGCATCCTGGGGGGATACTGGCATACTTTTATCTTCCCTTGTGGTAGCAAAATCTGAAGCTTATATTAGACATTTAGTTTAAACTAAGGCTCAGTGTAAGGACTTCTCTAATTTCCTACAGATCCATTCTTTATTATACCACTTCGCTTTTGGTCTCAGCGGAGAGCTTACTCTGGAGCTTACGTCCTCTCACCTGTTTAATTTACACAAAATGAGGATCCTAATTGTCAAATCACCTGTGTGTGAGTTTTACAAGAATGTTTGAGCCCAGCAAACCCAAAACTCTGTGATCTCAGACCAGGCTGTAGAATTCATAACTTTTGGGGGGAGCTGGGCATGAGGGTTACTTGATCTGCCCCCAGTGTATTGGGTAAGAGAAGCTCTGAGACATGCAGTGTCTTACGGAAAATTACATGTACAGGTCTGAGGAGAGCTCAGGCTAGATCTTAGGGCAGCTGCGCCCCAGCGTTCCTCTCAGTGGTTTACCAGCCTGAGTTATGAAGGACAAGCTGCGGTAGATGCAGTCTAAAGGTTAGGGATAATGCGAAGCTGAAGCTTGAAAAGGAAAGAAGTTGCCTTAGAGAACAGGAGACAGGAGAGTGTCAAATTCTCTCAGTAGAGAACACTCATGGAGGGCAAAAACAAAAGGTGATACTGTGCTTTCTGGCAGAGATACTAGCTACTGGAGTTGCACATAAAAGAAGAAAGGAAAATGGTTTTGCCAAGTAAATCACTAAAAACAATTAATGAGTAACCTACTTAGTAACTGGATTTTGTTCACAACTAATCAATAACCCTTACACTGAATGGCTTTGCCCACAGCTGAAGGAAGCCACCGTGTCCAATCACCCCCCTCTCAGGGACAGCTGCACCCAGTGACTGACTGAGGTACGGGGTAGACTGAGGTCTGCCCCCAATTTAGGACAACACTCAAGAGTCTTGAGTTGACTTGGGACCTGCTCAGGTCTCTGCTGTGGCTGTACTATGATTCCTCTTCCCCCCTGCCTGGGCTGGGTCTGTTATCTGCCTCAGGTGTTCTTCCTGACAACCTTTCCCAATTCCCTTTCCACGTGTAGATCAGCCCTAGGAACTATACAAGCAACAAACAGCTTACTGCAGGCATTTCCACTCAACCTATGTCACCTACCAAAAATTGCTCTTCAGCTGATTGGGCAGTGAAACCTTGTGCCACTCCTGGGTCATCTCTGCAGAAGTGCAGAGGGATGGAGTCCATCAGAAAGTGGACGATCATACACGTGTCTCCCGAATTGGGATGTTTCTTAGACTGAGCAATTACTGACATCCCCAAAGATGTGTTCTCAGCCCCTCCCCTACCCAAAGCTTTCACAGAGCCATAAAATCCCCAAGAGGATGCAGTTCTCAAAGGAAAACAATGCAAATAGAGAGTCTGGAAGAGACTGTGGCAGCGTGAGCCACAGTCAGCACTTTGTAGAGATATTGTAGGAAAACAAGTTTTCCTTAGTAATCAACACATAAAGACTCAGTAGTTAATTGTTACAGCAATGACTTAATTGGTGCTTATCATGCACAATACTCACTGTCATCTATTTGATCTAATGTAATCTTCAAAATAGCCTATGGTCTACCACTATTATTAACTCAATTTGACAAATTGAGATACAGACACTTTAACAAATTGCTCCTGGCACACAGTTAGCAAGCAAGGGAACCAAAATGTAAACCCAGCAGTCTTATTTCAGGTGCCAAAGATCTGTACTTTACCTTCAAAGCACTCATTCACGTTGCTTGGGGAGAACTGTACCCTTGGGTATCACCAGACAGAGCTAATGGTAATGTTCCTAGAAGGAGAGGCGAAACTCACCAAGCCACTAGGGTGAATGAAGGACCCAAATCAGAAGGTCATCTCTGACACTTGGAGAAACATTTCCATCCATCTCCTACACTGAGTGTGCGGGCCTGAAGTTAACTTATTATACTTCTGACTGCAATGGAGTCTACAGTTATTACGTGATTCATGATAAGCCATTCACAGCAATCTCTCCAGTTTTTTATGTTGACTGTATAGATAAGGAATTGCCTTTAGAGGACCACTACATCCATCTCATTTCACCAAAATAATAGATCAGGGTATCCTGAAGGCACAAGACTAGAAAGATAGCACTCTTATCCCAATTAAGGCTTGTAAATGTTTGTTAAAACACAGTCAGTGATAGGCCCTTTTCACCAGAAGAGAGTTCAGTACCTGCCTGCCAAGCTATGTTATTTACAAGGCAATGGCTGGAACTGAAAATTGTGTTAAACAAAATAAGGAATCAGAAATGCTTTCCCTAATATGTGGAGGCTAAAAAAAAAAAAGGCTGTGAAAGTAGAATGGGGACTATAGTTGCACAAGAGGAAGCAAATACAGAGGGAAAACGGGAGAGGAGGACAATATGGAGGATGGGAAAAGTTTTCAATTATGTCATGAAGAAATCAAGATGCTGACTTGAATGTACTGAGGTGAGAAGGAGCCTACTATACTCTGTTCAGTGAAACAACAGGTTACAAAGCATTATTATATGGTACTGCCAATTTTTGTTTTTAAAATCTATCCATGTATTAGGTTTACCAAGAAATTCTATAGATTGGTGTTCATTTTACAACATTGATCTGTCTTTGTGACAGAGATATTCAGCATTTTTTTTGTTTGAGTCTTTTAATTGTGTTCTAAAGTGTTTCTCAGAGGAAGAGATGAAGAATTGCTCTAAGCATGTGAATTGTGGTTAAGTTAATTGGCTTAATTGCAGCAATTATTTCACAATATTTCAAGACAGGAGGTGTACACCTTAAGTACATTATTTTATCAGTTATACTCAATTAAAAAATGCAAAGAATGAGTAAGTAGGTAAAATGCCATTGGAGGAAGATTTGAGGAATAAAGGAAGAATGAACTCAGAAAGACTCTCCTTTGTCCATCCTGAACTCAAAAGAGGACCACGTGTGTCGGGGTGAGCCAGTCACACCAGCCCCCGGAAGTTAAGTCCCAATCCAATTAGACCGCATGCATGATTTATGAGATAAAAAAGGTCTGAAATTTTAAAATTTCTGCTCGACTTTATTTTTGTACTCTGATGTATGAAATTATCAGTCATTTATAATTCATAATGAAAAGTTCTATACTTTATTGCATCGACAGAAGGAAAAGTAAAAATACTGCCCAACTGTGCAAAGGAAGTAATTTTTTTTAAGTAAATACATGTTGAAATTTAAGGAAGGCGATTTTTCTTTATGGTCTTGAAGGAAGTTACACAGCACCACTGCATAGAATCACTATTTTAACTCCAGGTCCTCTTTGTCCTTCAGTCCAGCACTTACAGACCCTCTGCCTAAACTGAGGCTTCCATGGTCTGCGAGGTGCTCTGCAAGATGCCCTCTGGGTGTAGTGCAGGATCCCAGAGCTGCACACAGAAGAGGTTGAATAACAAGTTTCCCTGTGATTGAAAGAAAAACTTTGATCTCAGGAATTGTGTTATCTGGTACTTTTTTAGGATCCATAATCTTAAAGAAAAAAAAAAAAGAACAGTTGCCAATGAATTAATAATGGCCTGAGACTCAACACACTGCAGCAATTTTCACTGCAGTACTTGTTTCTTTTATAGTCACACTTGATTAGGATTTGAAATGTGGAGGAATTGCTCTATGCATGGTTTTCAAAGCCCTTTGCAGAATTTCATTTTTATCACTCAGACAGAGTCAATGAAAAGGTAATAAGAAAAGCTCTATGGGATATTTTTATAGGAGTATCAGAAGCCAGTAAGCTAACTACATGAAAGAACTGAGATTGTACAGACAGAGTTTGAGCAGAAACACTTCTGAGACTTTACATCTAGTATTTTGACTTTTACATGTCCTTGGAGAAAGAGTGTGCTAGCTGCAAAACCAAATAAGGAAGGAAAAGGAACTAACCATATGCTTAAGAATAATTACAATTTTCCTACAAAGTAAAAGTGAAGTTTCAATGATAAAGTTTAATAGAAACTGAGCTGGTTTGCTGTGTCTAAAATATTGCCAAGAAAGAAAATGCTTATTTCCCTTGGTAACTCATCTCAGATTCCCACCATATACAACTGAGTCTGGATACCTTAAGTGAATGCTGTCAAGGACTTCACAAGTACATGTGGTCTTGTTTTTTCCTCATAGCAATGAAAAATATTACATTATCCTCGCATATAAGCCATCATGGTTCAAGTCTGCATTTGACTACTTATCTGATGCTTTTTTAAAATTAGATAATCTGTTACTAAAACCACTTATTTATTTATTTATTTTTACTTTTTGTTATTTTGAGATGGTCCCACTATGTAGCCCAGCCTGGCCTTGAACTCACAGCAATTCTCCTGCTTCAGCCTCATGAATACTGGGATTATAGGCATGAACCACCACATCCAGCTAAAACCCTTTTGAAGCTGTAAATCTTTCTTGTTTGTTCTTCTAGCAAAACTATCAGAGTATTATTAAAATGGCAGTACAATCAGTGTTGACAGAAAACAGCAATGTGTCCATGAAAACCATAAAGGAGAGGCAAGATCTGAATAGTACAAAACACCTTTATCACTGCTGTACACATGAACATCAGGCTGCGCTTAAAACTTAATTTCAGTGAGATATACAGGCCTGGGCCACAAATTCTAACAAAATGCTAGTAGGAATCTGCATACTGTGCTTCTGTCCAGCAAGCAGCTGGCATGAGTTCTCTGTGGCTCAACGGACCTATACTCACATCGGTGCCTGCAGCTGCGGTGGTCCATGCTTGCTCTTGTCTCTCGCCAAATCATTCTGACAACCGACTGGTGCTCTTACGCCTGGGCCAGCTCGATGCAAAGGAGGTTTCTTGGCTGTGTCTGCACGATGACTCTGAAATGACAGGAGCCAGAGTGACCGATTTCATAGGTAAGTTATCAGTGGACAATAAATGTTTTCCAGACATGTGACAAGGATAAGCATCCATCAGATGGCAAGTCATTTCTGGATGTCTAAAGAGAACATTTCCCATGCCAAAACAAGTTAGAAATTACATCAGCCTCAATGAAATTTGGTAATGTATGAGTGGAAATTTTTAGGTAAACTGAGTGACTAGAATAAGAAGTTGGTTTAGGTGCCAAAGTTATCTTCAAACTCCATCTTCAAAGACATATATGTGTGTATATGTGAAATATGTGCATATATATATATATATATATATTTCTTTTTTGAAGGTTGCAAAAATAGTTTCCATTTAAAACATTTTTACATAGTTTCTACTCATACAGTTAAGTAACCCTAGACTTTCATTAAATATTACAAAATGGCATTGCTTTAATGAAGAATAGGTGTCATTTGTATATCATCTTCACTTTTTATATCAAATCATAGCATTTACTCAAAATTTACACACTTATCAGCATCCTGCAAACTGGACAAAGCTTCTTTAGACTATTTGAGAATAATAATTCATCATAACAATGAATCATGAAGCCAGAGCATCAATGGCCCCTGTACCTTCTCTTGCATCAGTAATGATATAGCATTTGATATTAGACTGACACATTGTGTACCTCAAAGACTCATCAAACTTGGTGGGGGGTGGTGCATGCCTGTAATCCCAGGAGAGTCACAAGTTCAAGCCCAGCTTTAGGAACTCAACAACTTATTGAGAGCTAGTATCAAAATAAAATATAGGAAAAGGGCTGAAGATGTAGCTCAGTTAGGATGCCCTGGGTTCAATCACTCATATCATTTAAGATTAATGAAAAAGTTCATCAGCTAAGAGCTTATATAGACACTCTAATGAGGAGATTAAACTTCAGCATTTCATTTCCAGCCCAAATCCAAACTAGAAATTTATCAGTTTAATGTGATTACAAAATATTGGAAACTTTATTGTCAAAATTAGCCAATCATTTAGACTCCTTATAGGAGAGGATAATGAGTGACTTTCCATTAAATTTTCATCTTTGTGAAGAGTTGATTTTATAGAATCAAAGGCTTTCGCAGCTTGGAAAGGACAGAGTCGGTGTGATTAAATAATTCACACGTGTTAACAAAGTGAGCAGGGTTGAGCCTGGAGGAACTCTTCCTCTGCCCTTTCGCACAATGCTGTTCCCTCTGGGATTGACCTCTCTGGTTTCTCAGCACAGAGGACTGGTCACGCTGATGGTCCCCGTTCTTTACTCCCTGCATGCATGTCCTTTACCCAGACCTTGGCCGTGCCCACTTCCTTTCATTTTTGGCTTCTCCACATGGTTTCTTTGGGAACAGCAGGGTGCAGATGCAAATGGAGCCCTGCAAGTGCTGGCACAGGGGGTTTTGCTGGAGCCTGCCCTGCCCTAACCCCGCAGGTGCAGGTGTGCTCACACTGCCTGCTGGAGGTTGGGCCGTGAGCTGGAGGAGAAATGGTGACCCCAGGTGTTGAAGCTGGGGCAACCGCAGCCAGAAGAGCCTAGAGATTCCAGGGAACCAGCCAGGGTCGCCTGACACCGACACGGTTCAACTAAACTCCAGCCACATAACCTAAGTCAGCACGACTGGAGCTGTGTGCCGCAGGGTCTTCCTCATGTTCACCAAGTGCTGGGCGGTAACAGGTAACTGTACATTCCGGATCGCAATCGGTGGGCGGGCTGGGCCAATGCCAATATAAATGTGACACACACTCAGGCACTAAGCTGTTCAAATTGTTAAAGCTGAGAATTAAAATAGAGAACTGTAAGTCAGTCGTAGATAACATTTTTCTCTTTTCTTCTCCCTTCTATTCCCTTCTCTTTCATTCTTTTCCTTCCTTCCTTTTTTTTTTGTTGTTGTTTTATTTTTTTTAAAACAAGGTCTCTTGCAGTGTAGCTCAGGCTGGTTTTGAACTCATGACCATGCTCTTGCCTTAGTCTCCTAAATGCTGGTGTTACAGGTATGTGCTGCATCGCTTGCTTGCTTGCTTTCTTTCTTTCTTTCTTTCTCTCTTTCTTTCTTTCTTTTTTCTTTCTTTCTTTCTTTCTTTCTTTCTTTCTTTCTTTCTTTTTCTTTTCTTCTTTCTTCCTTCTTTATCCTACTAGGGGTTGAACCCAGGACTTTCACATGGAGCAACATTCCTAGTCCTCTTATTTTTTACTTTGAGATGACTTTTTGCTAAGTTGCCAAGCTGCTCAGCTGGGCTGAGATTGTAAACTTCCTACCTCAGCCTCTCAGGGTGCAGGGATTACAGGTACGTGTCACCACACCTGGCTCCAGATTCTTTTTATAATGACAAATGATAGGACCAAGCTTGAAAATTGGTTTAGTTAAACTAAGCCACTACACTTGTTAGCATTTGATTCAATCAAATGTTGTCATGAGCCCATCATACAGTGTAATTTTAAAATCTACTATCGGCCCAGTATTATCACATAGCTTTTGGAGAGAAACAAATTCAAACTTCACATAACAAATTTCCTGTTTTTCATTTAGACATCTTTGAAACATATTCTAATTTCAAGGGATTAGAATGATCTTCAATCACAATCTCTCAGTACTGAGCAATAAACCAGATGAAAACAGGGATGTAGCCTCATGATTTTTTTCTTTCCAGATTTAATTTTTAAAATTAAAATATCTAGGGAAAATCTAAAAGTTCATGTAAACTGTCTGTATCATAATACACTCCACAGTGCAGTGAAGAAATACTGAATTAAAAAAAAAACAAAAACAGTTAACCTGAAACCTTTGTTGTGAAAGACCGAGGAGAGAAAAGCCCCGCTTGATCAGAATAGGTCCATTGTGATGGGCTCCACGCTTCCTGCTGCCAGCTGCTGGCGCACTGGTCATTTGATGAACATTTAGTCTCCCAGAAACTAAGAGCCTCATTTTGCTGCAGGCGGTCCCACAGTGGACCAGCCCTGTCAGATTTTCCAGTCTCTGCTTTGCTTTGTGTTAGCTGGGCTCCTTTCCCAGCCTTGCCCTAAAGGGAGGGAGATGGTCCTTAAATTACTGCACAACTCTCTCCCGTTGGCTTCAGCTTTCTTTCCACACCCCTGGTGTCCACACCACACACAGGCACTTATGTTCCTGCTACAGTAAAAGCCCTACAATGCTCCATTCTTCATTTCCCACTTGCCTTCTTTAACCTCCAACTCTTTCCCCTTCTCTCTCCCCTACCCTAGCTCTTAAGTTCTTCAGCTGTGCCTTGTGAACTTGGCTGTATGTCTATAGGCTTCATTACCCATTCAACTTCCTTTCAGACACTGTCTCTTCCTTTCCACTTTGCCCAAATCTCCTTTGAGGGACGCCACTTATTCTGTTAATGATGATGTCAACTTCCTTATTCTTCCACATCCCAGCTCTCCTCAGGCTGGTGATCCCCTGCTCCTGAGGCTGTCTGAGGAAGCCTCACATCCCATCTGCTTTGATTTCTAGGAATCCGCAGTCATCATGAAAAGTCCTTAGAAAGACTCCGGCAGAAGAGTTGTTTTTGTGCCTGCTGGTCGCAGCAAGGTTATAACTGTGGGAGACATTGGCAGGCAGATGAACGACCCATTCAGCAGCCCAGGTACATAGCTCCTTACTACAGATGAACTTTTCATGCCTGAACCTGGCCTTTCAACCCCAGTCACACCCTCCGTCTGCCTTGGGCTGGATGATCCCACTTCCCAAAGCACTGGGAAGTCTTCTTTCCTCACCTACTCTCCCATGCTTGTGTTTATGGTCTGCACTTGAAAATCAAATCTCCCGTTTCCAGAACTGCTTTTCCATAACATCCACTGATCTTTTCTTCCTCTATATCCACCAGTCTCTTACCATTTTTCACTTTTTTCTTCCACCCATCCACTACTGTTAAAAAACTTCAATCTGGACAGTAACTGGCCCAATTTGATCTTGTTCTACCCCACAGTAGCCCTGGACTTTTCTCCTCATTCCCTCTTCTTGGCTTCTGATATCCCCGATACCACTCCGAAGGCCAATTTTTAGTGTCCTTTGTCAGATCACTTACTTTTAAAAACTTTTTTATTAAAAAATTAAAATGATACACAATTTCAAAACAAAATAAGAGATTAACACTGGTTACTATATTGCATATTGATATCCTCAAAGTAGTTGTTCAGATTACAAGATATTGGCATGAAAAAATGACCAAATAATCGAAAATGAAAGCACAAATTGTTCTTTTTAATGAACAAGTGGAGATTAGTAGTCTTTTTTCTAAATACTAGGAGTGGAAATTTCTCAAGTTTCCATTACTGACTCAGCTTTTGTTTAGCTATTCCTAGGAATTTCAGCAACCATATGACTTCACTTATCAGCTACCTGTTTATGACTCCAGGGACAGGATGGAAATTCATGGGCTAAGGGTGGCTGTAGCTGGGCAAATCCTCTGGACTTGACCTCCAATCCCCTTATGGCTACCTAGTCTCATCACTCTTTACCCCTGTCTTACAGATTGGATCTTCTATTTGCCTAGAACATTCCTCACCAGCTGTTTTTCCTTAATTTTGCTAAGTATTGAGTTCCTACAAATTTTCCCTTACCATATAAACTTCAGACAACACCCTATTTTCTAGTCATCAAGCACTTTGTACTTCTGTGAGGCAGTTTTCAGTTACTTAGCATCTACTTCTCTGATTCACAACCCCCTGAAAGTAAGGATCATACCTGCCATATTCACTCAGTTTTTATCTTAATGTCTTAAACAACTATATTATAATTGGATAAATTCATCAATCAAATATAGACTTCATTTTCAAGACTTCTTTTTGGTGAGTTAATAGTGGCTGCTATGTAGATCATTCAGTTCTTTTCTGAGCGTTCATTCTAGTTCATTCAGCTTATACCCTCCCCCTTCCCCCTAAAAACAACCACTATAAACAGTACTGTTTACTATACAGATGTGAAGCAGAGATATTCTGAATTGTTTTATCCACAAAAATGCATATTTCAAATCTTGTGCCTTTAAATATACTCGTGCAATCGTTGCAAACATGGGTGATTATATAATATCCCAGACATTCAATCCATATTGGCTAACCATTCATAAAAGTTATAAATCAAAGTACTGGTAGTATTAGGCAGTGAGAATTAAGAACTGAGTGTGTACACAGTGGCCCCATAGTCTCTAGGCACTAGTAAATGGTTGACAGCAATGGAAGAGGTAAAATTCTCCATTGGTCTTTACTTCAAGAACATCCATTCTTTATCCTGAAGATGGGTCCCAAAGAAATGGAGAAGATTAAAATGCATGCAAAGAATGGATGGGAACACAGACCAATTTCACTATCATGCATAAAGCCTTGGAGATCTCTCTATGGCTGTGCTTAAAATAAATCCCATTTATTCTGGAATTTCCATTTAACTTATCATTAGAAATGAATCATCAGGATCCTTTCTGGTAACATAAAATGATTTTTAAAGATTTTTAATGTTATTCTTGGTTGGTAGTTTGCTGGTTGTTTTTGGTGCTCTTGCCAAAAGTAAAGATCTAATCACAAGGCACTGAAGACTTGTCTCACAAACGAAGGTAGGAACAAATTACTTCAAAAATGTTTCCCTAGATACCTGTTATGGTGTACATCACGATGCCCCCCACCGAAACCTCTTGTACTCATAGGTGGGACTTTCAAGTGATTGCAATGTGGGGGCGTGATACTTATCAGCAGATTAGTCCACTATGAGTTTATAGTTAAGTGTGATCTTGGGAGGTGAAGCCTGGTTGGAGGAGGTGATCACTGAGGGTGGGGTGACCTGGAAAGGTTTATCTTCCTCCATCTTCCCCTCTTCCTGCTTCTCACTGCCACTTTTTGAGTTCTTTCTCCTCTGTGATACTACTCTGCCCTGCTGCCCTGCCTTATAGTCAGCAGACTATGGACTGAAACCTCCACAAATTGTGAGCCAAAATAAGCCTGTCATCCTTCAAGTTGTGAGTGTCCAGTACTGTATCCCAGTGACAAAGAAAATAAGTCAAAGTTCATAAAAGCAAATGAAGAAATTCTCCAAATCTGTCTTTTACCTTATACATGAGGTCCTTCTGTTTGGTAAAATTGTGCTTTTCCAGACATTTATTGAGACTCTTAGTTCATGTTTGTATTGACTTGTGCCCTCTGACCCCTAAAGACAAGCAGGTTTGCTTTTCCTTAGATTTCCATAAAGAACCTGCCTTGGCAGCAGAAAAATATCCTTTACATTTAAAAACAACATCAAGTAGTTCAGAGAATGTTCTTTCCATTTTGCTTTGTAAAAAACTGATCCTCCTCAGCTGACTTAAAAGAGCACCTCTTCCTCCACTTACATAACCAACTGCTCCAGTACACTCCCTGTGTTTTCAAGTTAGAAAACATGTGAATGACACTTCAGAAGAAATCCCAGGTGATATTTGGAAAGACATTTATCATTGATGAACTTCTTTCCAAGAATTAAATTTGAGTTAAAACAAGAACAATAGCTGGAATTCAGGTGATACATTAAAATAAAGGAAGGTTGAGTAGAATGACAAGAAGTACAGATTTTCAGTTCATATTCAAATTATGAGTCCAGAAAAATGTGTATATAATGTGGTTCCATCTTTGTGTATGTTGGGGTGGTCTGGGAGGGTTTCTTTAGTTTATCGTATGGTTGAATTACTACAAACATTTAGGAATTTGGAAGATTATCAAGTAGTTTTTTAAAAAGAGAAAATAGTAAGAACATACAATTTTGTATGTATTTGTCTTATACTGTGTGTCTTCATGTGTATGTATGTATACTTCTGTGTTCATTTTTGTTTTGTTATACTATTGAATTACCATAAATAATTTAGAAATGTATCAAGAGTTTAAAAAAATCTAAAAATTTCTCATTGTGCATTATACAGTTTCAATACAACAAAGTTTTGGATTTTCTAAGTAAATTATTAAAATAAGCATGAAAGTAAGCTGTGAAAACTAATCTAAACATGATGATTCAAATAGTCCTCTCATTTGGATAATATTCTGAGGTTTCCAATAATATAAACTCTATTTTGCACTAAATTTGTTCTTCTTCACTCCAATTAACAGAAAATGTTTTGGAGCTGGTTCCCCTCAATCCCAAAGTCATGCTGTGCCTTGAGACCTGTCCTGTTCCCTGTAGCCTTACTTTGTTTGTAGAGGGTTTGCACAGGGCTTTATTTGACAGGTCTCATAGGACAGGTTCCTTCTCACCACATCCCTGCCCTCAGGGCTTCAGACTGTGACCTTTACATGGGAGACTCCTTTGCAGATACCACTTCCTGCCCACAGACCTGGCCCTGGGCACCTTCCTAGTGGGTCTTTGCTGGCTGGGCTCTGTGTTGGTAATGGATCAAGGCCTTCACCAGTAGTCGCAGGTGCTTGCCTGTCCCTTGACACCGAATTATCTCGGGGTCCTAGTGTAGTTGGCAGATAGCACAGACCCACATCTCCACTGCCTGTTCCAGCTGTCACTAAAAAGTCAGACACTTAAAAGAGGTTTTCTATCTGCCCTGCCATTTTTCTTGGGCCACATGACGGGCCCAATAAAGTTATACTTTTGAAAGGAAAGAGGATGGAGACTTTTCCAGACAAACAAAAACTGAGGTCTGTATCTACCAGACCTCTTTTACAAGATATGATGAAGGAAGTTCTTTAAACTGAAAGAAAGAAATGTTAATTATGAAGGATAAAACACAGGAAGACAATACTTCTGATAAGGAGTAATATACAGGAAAATTCAGATGCTCTAACATTGCAAGTGTGCTGCAAAAACCATTTATAGTTAGCCTAAAAACTAAAAACCAAAACAATTACAAAGAACAGTGGCTATATAATGTTAAAGATAGGCAACATGGAGAAATGTAAAGTGTATAAAAATTTCAACTTGTGGAAAGGAATGGAATGCAACTAGAGAACTGTTTTCTCCCATATTGGAGAATGAATCCAGTAGTGCTCTATGACTAAGCTATATCCTAAGCACTTTTTTTTATTTTTTTTTTATTTTGAGACAGAGTCTCACTAAGCTTGAAGAGACTTGCTATCTTCCTGCTTCAGCTTCCTGAACAGTTAAGGTCACAAGCATGGGCCACTGAGCCTGGCTGAGGAGTTTTCTTATTGCCAGATATTCTAGTGTTCTTTTGTTCATTTGTTTGCTTGTATTCTTATCTTTATGATCATGCTAAGGTGCTATCATTTTAAAACAAGCTTGGTAGAATCAAAAGATTTTTTGTAAGACTCATTGTGACCACAAAGCAAAAATTTATAATAGACAAACCAAGAATAAGAAACGAAAACACGCTAATAGAGTAATTCATTTAACCACCAAGGATGACTGTGCTAGAAAGAGAAAGGAACTTCTCTAGAAGCTCTAGCAGTCATGTAAGGGCTGCAGTAAGATCTTACTTAGCAGTGATTTCTTTGACCATAAATGAGTTAAGTCATCTAGTTAAAAGCCATAGAGCGACTGGAGGTGATGTCACACACCTATTGTCTCAGCTATCTAGGAGGATGACACCAGAGGGTCTCTAGGATCTCTCGTGCAACACAGTGAGGCCACTTGTCAAAAATTAAAGTGAGAAAACTCATGGAGTGATAGAATGCCTCAAAGGAAAGACTTGAGAATCTGGCAGCTATACTGTTAACGACAAGCTCACTTCATCCCTAAGGTACTGTGTCATCACTGCAACACAGTTCCCCACACATGATTTGGGGGAGCAGAGGTTTAATTGGCTCTTGGTTTCAGCCATGATCTGGTGGAAGATTGTTACAGAACAAAGCTGCTTAGACCACGGTGAGCCAGGAAGCAGAGCATGTGAAGACTGCTAGAGAGGAAGAGGAAAGCGACACACAGACTCCAAGGCCGTACGTACTCTCAAGACCCACCCAGACACACACAGAAGGGTGTTCCGCCCATACCCGGGCAAATCCCAAAGTTGATCATGTTTACACTCTGTCACATTTAAACTCCACTGTAACCACCACAGATTCCAACAGACCACAAGTGGAGGCATAGAGTGAGACATTTGATGCAAGTGGAAGCCAAATGAAAGAAAGAGCAGCTGTGCAAATGCCAGGTAGTACAGACTTTAAGACAAAAGCAGTTAAAAAAAAAAAAAAGACAATGAAGGCCATTATAGGACAAAGTGATCAATTTAGCAAAAGGAAATAATTCTAAATATTTATTCACCTAATATTGGTTCACTCAAATGTATAAAGCCATGATTAATAGATATAAAGGGAAAATAAACTCCAATACAATAATAGTTGCAAATCCTAAAAACCCACTTTCACCAATGGAGAAATCATCCATTGAAACAATCCATCTACTAAGGATCACCAGAGTTAAATTGCACCCTAGACTAAAATGGACCTAATAGATAATTATGGAATGATTTGGCCAACAGCTGTTGAATACATATTTTTCTCAGCAGCACATGGACCATTCTTTACCACAGATCAGTTGATAGGCAACAGGTTTCAATAAATGTTAAATCTTATCTATTATCTTTTTTAGTTAAAATGATATAAAAGAAGTTGATGGAAAAACTTTGAAACTATAAATGCACATAGAATTCAGCACCTTACTTTCAAGCAACCAATGGGAAAATGAAGAAATGCTGAAAACTTTAAAAATTATTGAAAAAAGTGAAAATAGATGATATTTCAAAACTTGTAGGATACAACAAAAGCAGAACTGAGTGAGAAGTTTATGGCAATGACGCCTAATAAAAAATGTAGAAAGATCTCAAATAACTAATCTTTCACTGTATCTCAAAGAACTAGAAAAGCCCCTCTGGCCCCAAGGCCCGGCCTGGGGTGCTGCTCGCCAAGGTCTAGACCCCGGTGGAAGCGGAGCCTTGCCTGGCCTGGCCTCCTCCGGTGCCGGAGGTCGGTGCGAAGCAAACCCTGGCTTGGGTGGATGGCGTCGGGGTGCAGAGTCGTGGAGGAGAGTGTGGCTTCCTTCCAACCCTACTTCTCTGTGTTTTATGGCGGCGCTTTGGCCCTTAATCAACTTTGGGGCAGAGGTGGCGGCGAGCGCACTTTCAGAAACATCAGAGATGGTTCCAGGCTGCCCCTTTATCCATATCATCCCAAAGGATGTAGATATTTATTCTAAACTTTTGAAAAAACTCTTCAGTGAATCACATGGAATCTTTGTGGGCCTTCAGAGAACTGAAGAATTGACTGGAAATGCCAGAAAACCTCAATTGGTTCCAGTAAGAACTACCCATCCATCATAAGAGTGTGTATGGAGGAGATGCACCAGGTTGCAAAAGATCCAGCCAGTGGCTGCCAATTCAGCAGCCGGGTCTCCATTTGTCAGCAATGGAGCTAATTTGGAACCTGTGTGAGATCCTTTTTATTGAAGTAACGCCAGACTGCTTTCTGGTCTGGCAAGCCACAGCCGTCCCAGGGCGAGAACCATCAGTGTTTCCTGATATCCGCACCATGTTGGAACTTGGGGTGCTGGGAAAACAGGCAGCCAGCACACTGCTCTGGTGGGCAGCTGTGGGTCTTCCAGCCACACCACCCCCAATACACCACCCCCCCCACCCCATTAGCAAGTGGGAGCAGAGATCTGAGCATCTCTTGGGAGGGTCAACATATGCAATATAGCAAATATGGGGGATTTCCTTCTACCATCTCTTTGAAGGCAAATATCTTTATCACTGTCTCTGTTCTGATTAATGGTATTGCTCTATTCAATATTCTGTTTTTATAAGTTTGGTATTTCCTTCCATTTTGCTGTACCTGATTGAAAGAACAACTATTGTGAAGAAAACGAGATATACTATGGTACCTATTACTGTTATCCTGGTAACCTGCTGTGAAGTTTTGTACCAATTTCACTACACTGTCTTAATTGGCTTTGTTCTGTCTTTTCTGCTGTACTTTACTACCTTCAAAATAATAATAATAATTTTTTAAAAAGAGAGATAACAAAGTAATAAAATACCTCCAAAAACTCCCAACTCCCCCAAAGCTGATCTATGGGGAATGGATGAGGAGAAATACAAAAACAAAGCAACAGAATTATACAAGTTGATTAAAAAGTAAATAACAACAACGAAACAGATTATTAAGGTACTGAGCCAGCTGAATCATGATATAACTAAACAGATAATGGACTTAAAAAGCAAAAGGAGGAAAAGAAAGTGCTCTAAAGGATATAACTGCATGCATGTTTTGCTGAGTTTTTGTTTGTTGAACAGAACTGTTGCAGCCTCACTGTTTGAATGTCCACTTTGTATGCTTTAATCTTGTAACTTGAACAACTATATCTGAGAAGACAATTTGTAATTTGTCAACTAGTGATTTCTTACTGTTTGTTTGAAATTCTGTACTGTTTCTACCCTTTTTTCTGTTTTGCTTTTTTTTCCTCTTTAAATAAAATTTTTTAAAAAAGAACTAGAAAAACAAGAATAATGTAAACCCAAATTTGGCAGAAAAAAATAAATAGAAAGGAGACTAAAAAATACAAAAGATTAATTTAACAAAAAAATCGACTCTTGAATATGATAAAATATAAACAAATGATTACATAGACTAAGAAAAGAAGTTTTAATAAGTAAAATCAGAAAAGAAAAGGCAATCATTACAGGTGGTACCCCAGAAATACAAAAGATTGCTAGAGATTATTTTGAAGAATTATATGCCAACAAATTTGATAATCTAGGAAAAATGTAAAAATACTAATAAGTTGCATCACAAAGAAATAAAAAACCTGAGCAGACCTGTAAAAACTCGTGAGATTGTCAGTGATTAAAAGCTTCCCATCAAAGTAAAGCCCAGGAATAAATGGCTTCACTGTTGAATTCTACCAAGCATTTATATAAGAAACAATACCACTTTTTAAAAAAAAATTTTATTTAAAGAGAAAAAAAAAGCAAAACGGAAAAAAGGGTAGCAACAATGCAGAATTCCAAAAAAACAAACAAACAAAAAAACCAAAAAATCACTAAGAAATCACTAGTTGATAAATTACATACTGTCATCTTAGAAATAGTTGTTCAGTGGTAACTTTTCTTAAAGTATTCCAAAAAAGAAAAGGAGAAAATCTTTTCAAATATTTTCTGAGGAGAGTGTTACCCTGATTTAAATAAACAAACAAAGGAAATACAGATAATCACATAACTGGGGGAGGAAAAGCTACAGGCCAATATTCTTGATAAATTTATACACAAAAATTCTCAGCAAAATATTGGCAAATCAAATTCCATCTAACGATAAAAACACTATTCACCATGATCAGGCAGGATTTATTCCAGGGGCACAAAGATAACTCAATATGCCACACATCCCAACAATATGTCTCATGCCAAGAAAATGAAGGGTAGAAACCATCTGATTATATCTCAATTGGTAAAGAAAAGGCATTTGATAAAATTCAACATCCCTTCATAAAAATGTGGAACAAATTAGGCTTGCAAGGAATGTACTTCAACATAATCAAGTCGATTTATAATAAGCCAGTAGCTAACGTTATATTCAATGGAGAAAAGCTGAGGAATTTCTAAGGTTTGGAAAAACACAAGAATGCACATTTTGACCACTTGTGTTCATTATATTAACTCAAGTCCCAGAGAGGGAAAGTAGGCCAAAGCAAGGGAAAAAAACAAAGGCATCTAAATTGGGAAAACAGTCAACTTGTCATTGGTTGAAAGTGGCATGCAGAAAACCCCAAAATTCAGTTATTTGACTATAAACAAAGACTATCAGCAAAGATACAGGATGCAAAAATAAAACACAAAAGTCAGTAGCACTGTTATATGCAAATAGAAAATTAACTTCACTGAAAAGTGAGTGAGGGTGCAAACATGTTTCACACTATTTAAACATTACATGTGATATGTATGAATCAAATATTACATAGTACCCCATAAATATTATAATTTGTCTATTTTAGTGAATCTGGTTAAATAATAAAAATTTTAAAATAAAGCTGCACATATCTACTTCCCTGGTTGCACTGATAAGAATGTGAGAATTATCTCAGTGGCATAAGCACCTACCTGCCTGACAAGTGTTGAGGTCATGAGTTCAACCCCTGGTACCACCAAAAAAGAAAAAAAGAATGTGAGAACTATATATTCCAGCAAGAGGGCAGTCTCTTGCTCCTGGACTGACTGGAACCATGTCCAAGAAAAACTATTTCTGCTGGAATTATGATTAGAAATCTTATCACATCTCATCAATCAAAGAGCTTACCAGAATCTCTTAGAAAGAAATTTTTTATTTATTATTAACACTATTTTAAGCCTTCACTTTCCAAGAAATACTGCAAGAACATGCTATGTGTTAAAGGAAGAGATTCCCGGTATTCACATTTCAGGGGAGTGTTTCAGTTGCATCTTCCTCTATTTTCCTTGCTGAACCTGGGAAGAAGGTAATTTGATCCCCAGCAATATCATCATTCTGCTTCGATGTTGATTTGACTACCCTGTTGGCAAAAATCAAACCCCAGCTCACAGCGGCAGGAGAACTCCATATTATCCCATACCTTGCTGGAAAAGAGTTTCAGAATTTCTGTCTATCTTTCTGCACTGGGGACGTCAGGAGCTTTCATTAGGCTCAATTAATTCCACTTCTTGTTATTCTAACCCTCTATGAATGAAGTCAGAGATAAATGAGGTGCTTTAAGCAATGCTTAGTCAAAATATTTTTATTTTAAAATGAGGCCTTCATATTCTCAGGGGGACAAATGAGAACTGCCGCCTTCAGAAATGTTGGTCTCCTCCCTGCAGACTGGACAAAGCTGGCTTTGCTGTTTTAGGGACAAAGTGGCGAACACCTCCCTGTAATACCAGCTTCAGCTTACTTGACACATGCAGAGGATGAACACTGGAGTAGCTCTCTGTGTGAAGATAAACTGCCTTCCTGCCTCCTCATTTTGTCTTTCCGCAAGTTTAAAAGCAGTAACTTTTCATGGTTATGGTCATAATCTTAATGGCTCTTGTTTTAATGGGAAAACCAAAATTTTCAGATTCTGTCACATGACTCTGACCACAGTGCAAGAAAATAATCTTGCTATGCATTAAAGAAATCACAGTGGAATGAACTAGGTGACCCTTTTTTTGGTTCAGTTGGTTTTTGCGGCTTGAGTGTGGAATTAGAGGCTGTGTGACACAGTAGCCTGTGGAGAAAGGCTTGCTGGGGACGTCAGATGGTAGCTACAGAGCACTGGGTAATAAGTTTGTTTCTGGGCAAATTATTCTAAATTCGTTTTTTAAAAATTACATTTAAAATCGTCTTCTCCTGTGTCTTAAACATAGCCTTTCACGCAAGTCTTTGAAAAATGTGCATCCCGGCAACCTGATGTAAAACATAGCTGTACTGTTATTTGAGGTAGAAATGATTTTGACAAATATCTTCAACCACACACTATTAAATGACTCATAGACCCTGTAACTGACCCCTCTCTGTTTTACTTATTTATAGATTTTATTCTGCATATTTTAATGAGGTTTGTTTTAACTGATAGAAGCACACAGACACGGTACCAATTACTGGGGAGTGTATGGTCTGCATTCATGTGGTGTAATGAATGCTCAAAGCCCCCGGCCACCTGTGCCGGAGCCCTCTCCAGATTCTGAGTTCCAGGAAGCCCCCTGGTCCCAAGTCCTCTCCTCTGCACCACAATGCCCTGCCCAGCCCATATTCTCATATTCTTCTCTTTGCCATGATTCTCCCGATATGACCAAGGATCCTGAAGTCCCTACCTCTGCTGAACACTTTTGCTTAGGTGTTTTTTGTTTTGCTTTGTTTTCGTTTCTTGTGAGTGCCATCAGAATTTGGACTTTACTGTGTCTCAGAACGTCCGCAGGCTCAGGACCTTGGCTTCAAGTTCTCTCTGCTGAGCTCTCGTTCCCTGCTGTCACACAGCTCTTCCCTCTCCGTCTTTCTCTCCTCTTTGTTTGATTTTGTTGGCACGTGTTTGCCATGCGTGCATTCCACAGTCATCTTGGGGAGCTGGCCCGTGAACAGAACAAGCTTGTTTCTTTTTCTAAACCCATTTCCCCCCGGCTTCCTCCTCTAGCTCCCCTTTACCCCAATTCTTATTGTTGATATTATTAACCTTAGTCCATGTCTATGGACGTGCAGACCATGTCCATGTCCTCTGAGGTTACTAGGACCTTGGATGGGGTACCTCTTCACTCTGCCTATTTCCCCTCCTCTCCTCTCACCCCTCGTCCTTGGTCCCCTGGACCCCTTCCTCTCTGCAAGCGTTCCACCTTCTTTCCTTCTGTCTTTCCTTTATTTTTTGTTTAGTTTTTACTTCACCTTAGTCAGATGAGAGCCACCTATGCGGTATTCAGATTTGTGTGTCTGTTTGCTTCATTTAGTATTTGGTACTCTAGGAGAATCCATTTTCCTACAAATGTCTGGCTTTTGTCCTTTACCCTCGATTAGTATTCCACCATATTTTCTTTATCAAGTCATCTGTGGATGGGTGTATAGGCTGTCCCCAGGATCTAACTTTTACCAGTTGTGCTGCTATAAACATCTGTGTGCGTGTGTCACTGTAGAATGATGTCTTAAGCTCTTTGGGGGAAGGTGCTTGCAGGGGGATAGCTGGGTCCTATAGAATTTCTAATCTCGGGTCTTTGAGAAATCTCCATACTGATTTCCATACTTTTTAGCATTCCCACCAACAATGCAGGTGGATTCCTTTCTCACCAGGGCCCTGCCAGCATTTGTGATTTTTTGATTTCTTGATGATGGGCATTCTTCCTGGAGCACGATTCTGCCCATCTCTCTTCTCGCTTCACTGTCTCCCTGAACCAAGGCTCTGAGCCCAGCTCAGGCCTGCTCTGGCTTGCTGTGGCTGTGAGATCCTCACTTAGCATTCCGTTCTTCATGCCATTCCTAGAAGTTTCTTTCCCTTTTCTCGGTACCCCAACCCAAGTCTCCTAACTTCCTATTTGTCTCTGATACAAATTCCTACTACCTGATGACCTTGTCCTCACTGTTGCCCAGTTAACTCTTCTTCATTTCCTCACAAGGGTTCGAGGGACGAGACCTCAGTCCCTTTTATGGAGCACCTGGTCACAACCTGGCATTTCTCAGGCTTGGGAAGTTAGTCCTTTGCTATGGTGTCCACCTTCCGTCAAGATTCACAGCTCCCTGCTCCTTTGTTGGAAAGGGACTTACCCTATCGCCGACTGATTTACAGAGCGTCCTGTACTTTCGCTAAAGCAAGTTCCTCCACCTGAGAGTGCGATCCTTTTTCTTCCATTCTTGCCTTGACTTTCTTAATGATTTTTCCCACTTCTTTTGTATTCTCTGACTCTCCTCCTCTGCCTCATTCACCATGTATCTCTGGTTGAACCTTAATAAAAACCATTATTCATACTGCTTCTTTTCTTTTCCTCACACGCCGCTAGGTATTTGCAGAATAGAATCTGGGTTCTATTTCTGCTACCTGACTAATGGCACGTTTTCCTAGATAACTTTCTACTCATCAGCCATAACCTCCATGGTCTATGTGCGGACTTCTCGATTCCTAGGCCTTTGGTGGTGCATAGCTCTCTGAAAGGCCTCATCACTTCTTAAATCCTTATTTCAAGGTGGGTCATCAGTACAATGATATTTGTGTATCATGATCTCGGGGGAGGAAGATTTTAGAGACGTGTCTCAGTACTTCTTCCGAAGCTGCAAAAGAACCTGCATTTTGACAGTGTTTCAAGAGATGGACAAACTCTGAGTTTGCAATCTAACAACAATAGAGTACCAAGCAAATGAAGGCTGGGCTGGTTGTAAAAAACCTTTTTTTTTCAAATAGGGATAGCATATGTTTCAGAAAATCCTGGTTCCAGGCTATGAGAATCTAGTACCAGAGGCAGAAGTCTCTTTTGATCAAAGAAAGAGGCAGCCAGATTCAAGTCAGCACTGCTGCAGCCTGCTGGGTATTCATTGACAGGAGCATTACTTGGGCAGCAGCATCACAGGAAGGTCCCTGTGCCCCAACAGGAAGGAGGCGATTTAATGCTAAGCTAGACCAAACTGAGCCCTGGGCCACCACAATGGATGCGGATTCTCCTGAAAACTGTTCACACATCTAACATCAGTTAAAAGTCAGCCAATGGCCTCTACAACATGCCTGTAACTGTTTTAATAAACCTGTTTGTCACACAGAGTTTGGGTTGCAAACCAAGATGGTAAAATTGTGGCTATGACCAAGATACCTATAGTTATGTGCAGCTGGATCCCTGTAGCATGTTACTAAATCTATTTGAAATCACATGCTTGTCTTGAGAGAAAATATTTGACAGTTATTTTTATTGCAGCAACTTAAGCTTTTCTTTGAAGTTCATATTTGATTTGAAGGGAATAATGCTTTTAAATGAATAGGAAATCCTTGGCTAGTTGGTGGTCAAACTAGGCAGTAACTTTCATACCGCTTGTCTAGTAGACGAGCTTCTCCAAGTACAGAGCTAACAAGTGCTCTTTTGTACTCTCAGTATATTGAAAGCAGTCATTACAGTTTATTGGTTTCAATTAGCATCTTTATAAAGGAAATAAACTTCTGCCTGCCTATGATCACATCTTTCAAAAAGGATTGGTGGTTTCTTCTCCAAATGTGGATGATGTATTTTTTGGAGTTTTAGCTGTTAAAATCGAGGAAACATAGTGTTTTCAAAATCTACATTGCAGATTACAAGAGACATCTTAAAGAACAAGCCAGACAACTTTGGGGAGTGCGTTCACACCATGAACAAATCACCCCAGGTTAGGTGAAGACCTGGCATCTGGTCCATCTGCCATGCTGTGGACAGCCTCAGAAAGCCCAAAACGAGACCACCCACAGCAGTCTCCCTGAGTGCCAGGCATTAATAGGTGGCTAAGCTTGTCTCACATGGACAACTGCGTTTTCCTTGGACTGCAGATATTTATTTAATAATGATCAATGGTTCTCCCAAAGGATGCCAGGAAATCATTTAGTATGAGTTATTTTTCTAAGATTGGTAGCCACTAATCCTCCTTAAAGTACTACATTCTTTGTTGAGGAAATCGTCGGTGAACTCGGTGAAGACAGACAGAGAAATGCTGTTCCTCAGAGCAACACTTCGGTGCACAGATGAATTTGAGCACAGAGCACTTGGAGACATGCAGATGCAAGAAGAGGCTTTCTCTGAACTTCCCCGATCTGTCCACTGTCAGGTCCTCAATCAGTTGTCACGAATCCCCTTTCAGGAAATCAGAACAGCCAAGGAAGGTCAACTTGGGATCATGGGAGCAGAATGGAGGTTAATACCATGTTTAGGCTTGTTCTTCTGAGGGAAAAGCCATTGCTCTGTGATGCTTTTATTACCTGAGAGAATATTTAAGTACATAACAAGACAACCTTTACTTTTATATGTATCATCCCCTCTCCTCCCGTTACTTGTGTGCTATCACCTCAGGGTGCTGCGTAAGCCTCCACCGTCTATCTGTTCTTCAAGTCTTGTGTTTTGTGGGGATCCCATGCACAAGTATGCAAATTGATGTTTTTTTCCTCCTATGAACCTGCTTATGTCAACTTAGATCACTGCTTAACCAAGGAACCTAGCAGGGTGGAGGGAGGCCGGCCACCCTCACCTGCACAGGTCTGAGAGAGCTGGAGTGAACTGTGCGCCCTGTAGCAACCCCGTCCAGACCCCACCTGGTGTGAGCAGGATTAGGGTCCTGGCACTGGTCCTTCATCAGTTTTAAGACATTTAGGGGAGAAGGATGTTTGGGTCCTGTTGTCTTTTTCACTTATACTAGAATTTTTACTTGGTAAGGACAAAAACTGTAGATGTGTCATTTCTATTTTGGTCTGTTAATAGTGTATACTTAAAGTCATGCATTGAAAGAACATTGATTTTATTACATGGAATCTGTGCATTAAAGGGAGAGACAAATTCGTCAGGAGGGTTAGTGAGTGCGAAGTGTAGCTGACGTATTCAGAGGCAAGCATGGCCTAAAACTTCAGGAAATGTTTCCATCCACTGCCACGTTCACCATGGGGGGGCTCAATAAGGTAACATCGGGTTAATAATGAGAGTTATTCAAAAGCCAGCTATGTCTGAATATCTGTTTTGTAGCCTAAGACCTGGCATCAGGATTATATAAGTCCATAAAGGACTTTTTGCATGTTAGAGGAAAGATAAAACAAAACAAAAGGACTGGTAAGATAATAGAAATTATTGGTTATTAATAACCTCGGTGCTCGTTTGAGGTGGTGTTTGATTTAAATTTTAATTTCATGTTTGCCTTAAAAGTTAGGCTGCCCACAAAAAGCAGAAGTGACTTGTATTTTTGCAGTAACTCCACTCTCCCACCAGATGGCAGTCCTCCCTGGCTCTTGGCAGCTGCCTTCTGGCAGCGACATTGTATCCAGGTGCTTGTGGGGAGTATGGGAAATCTTCCAGGTCTCGGGCTCTGGGATTAAGTGTCTCTCCCTTGACAAGAGACTTCCGTGGGCAGAGGTTTTTGTGTTTTCCAGCCATACTGATATCTTCAGGGCAAAGGCTGTTTGCATGAGCTTCAGACCTCTCTGGGCCTCTCTGGATCCTGACTGGTACCTTCTCTGCTGCCCTGGGCTCCCAGAGACTGGTAAAGACAGGCGCCAGCGTCTCAGTGCCGTGTTTCTCAAAGCAGAGCAAGTGCGAAGTGCTCAAATGCCACCCACAGCTCAAAGATCCTTACAGAATCTCAGCTCTGGAATATTTACTTAAAACATTATCATTTTTCTTGGCAAAGAGCTACGTAAATACTTTAATTTTACCTTTTTAAAAAATGCATATGTCCCTAAGACATCTGACTAATGTGTTAGATTTGAGACTTGTACTCTCTGACTATGCAGGCACAGAAATATGGTAAACTAATTAAAGAATAAACACGCTTAGCGACATGATCGGTGACATTTGTGTTCAGGAATGATAAACAACCAGAATTCATCAATGCCCATGAGGGCGAGGGAGAAATGGAATGCAATTTATGTTTTATTTATTTGGTATTTGAACCCCGGACAAATTCACACCCCTAACAGTGATCAGTGTTAGTGAACTACTTTTTCATTCGCCTGGAACCAAGGTCCCAGGGTACCTGAGCCTGGAGCAGGGTGGGTGTGGGGAAAGAGATTTCTCAGGGAGAGACAGGATGGTGACTCAGAGCAGATCGGAGGTCACTGTCACCTTGGCTTTGTCCTACTCACATCTAGCATGCAAGCCACAAGCTGCTGAACAAAGCCAGGTAAATCCCACCCTGCCACAGATTTTCACTCTCTCCCCTTGCCCCCACCCAAAACAATGCAGAATGCTACCGATCTAGAGATTACAAACTATTTTTAATATGCATAATATAAACCAAGTGTTAGAATTCTGTATACATTTAAGTTTAAAAAAATACTCATTACCCAGCATGAAATTCACAGTCATCCATAGAGAATGGGTTTCCAAATAATGTAGCATATGTGGATACAATCACACACAGGAAAGAAAAATTTCAGTGGAAGGGGGATTTGGAACCAAATTATTTTTAAAAAGCAGTGCATCACAAAGAGGCCACCAGTACTCTGCAGAAAGCAGCAGGCTCTATCGTACTTCAGTAGCAAAGAGTCATAACTTTTTAGTATAATGTTAGAGAGGCAAATTTAACTCCTTGGCTTAATTCTTCTACTACTCCTATTCTTTGGCCAGTACAACAAATTCCAGCTGCCACCCATGACCTTAAAGATTGTTCTGCAGCTCTAGTCTCTGCCAGCCCCTCCGTGCTCTACACTGGATTCCCAGATGAGGCCCCAACTCTTTTTATTTTCAAGCCCTTTCCTGGCAATACTTCCACTTGTTCACCTTGGAAGTTTCCAGTGAGCCCTTGATACATATGTGATGAATGAATCAAATGAACACTTCATGGGAGGACTTCTGACTATCTCATTCAAATTTCAGAGTGTCCAGGAAATGTTTGTCTATTCATAGTTCTTTAAAACTTCTTGCAGTACTTGAGCATTGCCTTGGTTCCCTTGGACTACTGTAGCAAACTATTACACACTGTGGTTTCTCAGAGAATTTATTCTCTTAGATGCTGGAGGTCAGAAGTTTGTCACCCCTTGGATGGTGGCTGCCCCATTCCAGTTCTTGTTCTAATCTTCACATTGGTTTCTCTGTGCTTATGCAGGTCTAAACCACACCCGTCTTCTCTAGACAGGACACTCACACTTAGGGTCTACCAGTTGGCTTCCTGCCAAGATCTACCTCTCAAGACCCTTCACATAACCATGCATGGAAAGAAATATTCATGCAGAGTTTTGACAGAAACACTGAAGAACTAGGTCCAAGGGTCACTAAGAAGCCTGAGGACAAACAGTGAAGTTCCCACCTTGAAGGAACGAAAGCCAGGGGAGAAAGAGAAAGAGAACAAGGGATAAGGCAAAAATTAATGAAAACCTCTTGTGGCTGCTCTGGAGCTGAGAACACATGAAGAACAGGCCAGCCGGAAGCAGGGAGGCATGAGGCTGTCAAGCTGACAGACTATGGCCAGCGGAGAAACAGCAGCGAGACTGTGTATAAATGAACAATCTGACGTTTCCCAGTAGCCACATGTGTGTAGGCTTCCATCGCACTGAGAGCAGACTTGAGAGTGGCTTTGCATGTTATGAAGCCATAGGAGCCACCACACCGACACAGGTACCTGTGTCTACACAGCTCCTCTCCCCAGCCGGATCCATGCTGGCTTCCTCCAGCCACATCTCTGACTGCACCCTTGGGCATGGGAGGACAGGATTGGGAAAGAATAGTGGAAAAAAGAGCCTGGACTTTGAGAGAAATTTTCCTCTGATTCTTCCAGGAGAAGAAGTGGACGATTCGTTAGTGCAGTGACCGTGAGATTTGAATTAATTAATTTTTTTTTCCTGCTTTGCAGGTCTTTTCTGAGCAGGTGGGGAAGTCTGACCACAGAGGATGTTTAAAATCTTTTCAGACAGTTATAATACAGTACTAAGGGTTGGGAATGCAAATGCATTTAAAGCCCACTGAGCAGAGGTCAGAGGGAGAATAAGAAAGCAAAGTAAATTTGACTCCAGGGTTGAAACGATTCGTTGGTGACCTCTGCTAAATGAGGGTAGCTAGTCAGAGAAATACTATTGAAGAAGTCCCTAGTGGATTTAAATGTCACTAAAAACCTTTATTAAATATAACGTTCAAACTGTTAAGGATCGTAGCCTAGTGTTTTTTAAAAGACGCAACAAATGTGATTTAATCAAAGTCAACTGTAGAGCCAATTCAAATGGTCCTCGTGAAAGTGGTCCTTAATTAGCCTAAAACCCTTTCATAAGAAAGGTTGGCCAGATAGAGCCAGCCTCTTCTGCTGACTTGCTCAGGAGGACACGGAACATAAATAACTTGGCCCTTTTTTTATGTGAAAATATGGCTAGTATATAGTCACAAATATTTTTGAAGAAGAAGACATATTTTGGATATATGTGGCCATGAAATGCGTTTATGACTTACTAAGATTCCACAATAGAAGCTATAAATCATTTACTACAATTTCTTGAAGAAACCAAGAAACAATGATTTAAAAGGTATTCACCACATAGCTGATTTTTATATTACCAGTAAATGCAGTAACTAAAACTCAAAATCCCTTTTTAAATTTTGACTTTTGTAATCACATTTGAAAATATTTCTACCTTTCTCCCTCTCCCTCCGTGGTGTATACAGACAAATTTACATGTTTGTTTGCCCACACCTGAAAAGTACTTAAATTTTATAGATAACATCTATAGAAACCAATAAAGCCTTACCAATGCCATAGCTCAGTAGGAAATTCAGTTTTAAATCTGCAAGCATAGAATCCAGCCTCAGTGTTTCTCAATAAATGTGTGGTTTATAAAGAGCAAAAGATAACAGTCCCCAGCACGTATGTTATAAACAGATGGGTGAACTTAATCATTTCCTTGAAATTCACTATTAAGTTTTCTGCTGCCTTTACAGGGTATTTTAAGAATCAAATAATGATCAACCTTTCCCTTGAAATTAAACTATCTTTTGTAAATCTTTTGTGCTGTTTTGGATCTTGAAAATAGCTGAAAAAATAGAATCATTTGATGTTGCTTATGAAATTTCTCTTGCAATATCACAGACCCATAAAAAGAGGAAGGAACTGCTGAGTTTATCATGCACTTCAGAACAAAATAAAGATGCAGAAATGAGGTGAAAAAGGGGCTAATCCAATGAAAAATAGACAATTCTAGAATAACTGAACTACATAGAAGCCCAGAGACATATCAGAAAGTACACAACTAGGAATTCACAAGCTTTGACTATGTAACCACTTCTCTGGTTCTCTAAGTGACCTACAGAGGTAACTTATGGTTGTTCTGTGGTTCAATTAGTGTTTTGCTACACAAACTAATTATCATAATAGATCTGATCATTTAATTAATTTTTAATCTGAGAAACAGGAATAACAGCTAATGGTTGGCCAAAATATTGATAGGTTACCATAAGGCTGCTCAGGCTTGGTAGAGGGCAGTGGAGTTACCAAAACCCTTCTGCAAACTGGAGCTAGTGAAAAGTGACAAAAAAGTGGACTGGAGAAGAAGAAATAAATGAAAATAATAGATACTTTGAGCAAGTTATTTGCAAGAGAGCCAATAGGATCACAGGAAATACAGGGAACTGAACAATGGGTAGATGTAAGCCACTGGAAAAGCAGAAAATTTAAACGTGACATTTCCACATGACCCAGCAGTTCTATGCCTGGTTATGGATCTAAAATAATTAAAAGCAGAGAGTCTAACAAATCTTGGTATATCCTGGCTGAAAGCAGCATCATCCACAATAATGGAACCCTCCCAAGATCCATCTGGAGCTGTGTGGTTACAGAAAACATAGTCTACCCTCAGGATGCAAGATTTCTCGGCTTTAAAGAGAAAGGAAATTCTGAGACATAGTACAACATGGATCAACCTTAGAGACATTATGTCGAAAGAAATAAGATGGCCTCCAGCAAATGTTGTGTGGTTCCACTTGTGTGAGGGGGGCAGTGCATTCAAATTCATAGAAGCGGAACAGAGAAGGGCCAGGTTCCAAGGGCCAGAGGTGGGAAAGGGAGTTTTCCTTCATGAAGACAGAGTTTTACTTTGGGATGGTGAACAGTTCTGGAGATGGATGATGATGTCGATTTCCACTGCAATGGGAGTGTTTTTGATCTACAGAGCTGTACTCTAAAACTTGTTAAAACTACGAATTTTATATTGTATATCTGTATTACACTCACAGAAAGGTATGAAATAGAAGGTGAAAACCATAGCCTCAGTAGTAAAGAGTGAAATGATGGGTACTAGAAGGCTGGAACAGTAAGGAGGAGAGATGTCATGGGAAGGTTAGTTAACTGGCACATAACCACAGTTAGGTAAGTGGAGTAAGTTCTAGTATCCTATGGCAAAGCAGAGTAAAAACTGTTAATAATATTGTCTGTGTATTTCAAAATAGCTATCTATAAAAGTATTGCAAATGCTCCCAACACAAAGAAACAATGAGTGTTGGAGGTGATAGAATTACCAGTTACCCAGATATGAACATCTCACACTCTCTGCATGTATTTAAATATTGCACCATACTCCGTGTGTAGTTATGATTATTACGCATAAAATAAAACACATAAACAAAGCACATGCAGAAAAGATTATGAAGAAGTTTCTTCTTAGAATTTGCAAAAATCTTTCACACAAAAGGCTAATATTTAAAAAAACAAATGATGTTAGCCATAACAGGCAGGAAGGCGAGCCATAAAAGAAAGCAGAGAGAAAACTGTTTTATCTTCTGAGCAAGGTTTGCAACCCAATAAGCAAAGAGTGCTACAAGGCAGGCCGCATCATGAGGCGACTGTCTTCTCCAGGTTAACATTTTGATGGCCCAGCACTGGGACAGTTCTGCAGCAAAGCCCTTTAAATTCGAGTTTATCACCTGGCTGCTAATCTCCCAGGCATCAGGCACTGCAGATATGAAGTCTAAGTCTGGTGAAATTCGGTCACCTTCCATTTTTCACCCACCCAAAGCCGAGTTAAATGAAAAAGTCTGCTTGACATTTACAGATTTATGGATGTGAGTGAAATGAAAGGGGAAAAAGGTTCCTATTAGAAATACGCTTAGTGCTAAAGAGGAGTCAATGATTTCTGGAAAAAGAGGAGGTCTGAAATGTGATTTTTGGAGAATGCACTCTTCAGTCTCTCAGTGAAGGGGAGTATCAAAGGTTTCCAAAGACAGGGTCTCTTAAGGAAAATGTGCAAGGGTTTCTTAGTTGCTATGGTATTAGTTTCGTGGGCAGATGCTGAATTCAAATAAAACTGCAGATGTCTTATCGTGCCCTGGGCTGCCTGACATATGTGTGATGATAAAAAAGATGACGATGAAATCAATCCCTTTCATAAATCTTAGCCCAAATTTCTCAGATGCACAATGCATCATAAAAGCAGATCTTTTATTTAGAAGCAGTTCTGTTGAAAACAATGTATAAAGAGTGAAAAGGAAGTCTGTGCTTTTTAATATATTTTTCTAGTTGTTTCTGTATCAAGCCTAGAGGTGTTTCCTTAGGTGAAAGAACAGATCCCTGAGTTTTACTTCCAACAATATGGTATATACCTCGAAAGTTTCTTCATACCCAGAAAAAATGGATATGAAAGACAATAATTGAGATGGAGAAGTGAAACTTTTATTAAACCTGGAACTTGTTCTCCCTCCTGATACATGGCATCAACGGGCAAGGGTCAGTTTCCCGCAGAGCTGACTGCCAAAGGTCCCCTAGAAACTGCCCCGCAGCAGCTGAAAGGCGTTTTATTAGAGTCCTCTTGGTACTTTGGTCATGAAGTTCCAGAGGGATTGGTCTTTAAAAATTTTCTGTGAACATAAAATTTGTTTTTTCCTGTCTCCTCATTCTCCCTCTCAATTCCTCAACCTCCCTTAAAGGGTGTTTCCCAAAGCTTTCCTGCTGTGCACTGTTGGAAAGTATGAGCCAGAAAAGAGTAAGAGGAGGATACAAACTCACAGTGTCACTGCAACATTGTTTACATTAGCCCAGATATGAAAGTAACCCAGCATCCACCGGGTTACTTTCATAGATGAATGGTCACAGTGTGATAGAAACACATGGTGAAATAATGTTCAGCCTTAAAAAGAAGGAAACTCTGCCCCACCCTTTGAGCCATCATAGTTGGACCCAGAAAATATGCTACAGAAAGTAAGCCTGTTGACACTCAAGTGCTTGCCTTGTAAGTGTTAGGTCCAGAGTTTGACCCCTGGTACCAAAAAACAAAAACAAAAACAGGAGATAAACCTGTCACGGAGAACAAATAATGTATAATTAAACTTACATGAGTTATCTAAAAGAGTCAAACTTACAAAGCAGAACATAGAATGATGATTTTCAAGGAATAAGAGGGAGAAATGAAAGGTGATGGATATAAAGTTAAAATTATACAGGAAAATAAGCTCCAGTTATCTGCTTTAAAACACAGACTATCATGAAAAACATGATGTTTGTGAACTTCTTAAAATTTTGTTAAAAAAGTAAACCTCATGCTATGTATTCTTGGTATCAGTTACACACACACACACACACACACACACACACAGGATTATATGTGTTATCTTATATACAAAAAAAGATATAGGAAAGTTTTGAAGGATGTATATATATATATATA
This sequence comes from Hydrochoerus hydrochaeris, assembly GCA_004027455.1. NCBI lineage: Eukaryota > Metazoa > Chordata > Mammalia > Rodentia > Hydrochaeridae > Hydrochoerus > Hydrochoerus hydrochaeris. The sequence continues at coordinate 59,524 of PVLA01002292.1, forward strand.
TATATATATATATATACACACACACATACACACATATATGTTCTTATATGTCAAACTCATGTACTTATATACATTACATTTATACAATTTTATTTTGTAGCAGTTAAGCTGCAAGAGAGAGGAAGAGAGATAGAAAAATGTGACATAGTGGAATTTATGTATGTTTAACTTCACACATCCATTGGCTGTGGTGACTCAAACAACATTCTTATATGAGGTGTCTAACATCGGAGAGTTTAAATCCTTCCCTACCCCTTATGTGAAGTGATTTGGGAATATGCGCCAAGGTATTTTTCAATGTAATTTATTCCCTAGGCCAATAATTCTACTTAAGGAAAAAAAAAAGCCTAAGCAACTAATCTAAAAGTACGTTACAGAGAACTGTTAAAAACAGCCTTCAAAATACCAAATAATGCAGAACAACATTAGAAATTGTGGTGAACCTATAAAGTGGACTTGTTTTGTTGTTATTTTCTTTTTGTTTTCCTGAGAGAAAATCTCTGTATGTTGGTAGAGTGGTCTCAAACTTGTGATTGCAGGTGACTTTCCTGCCTCTGCCTCCCAAGTAGATTGAGCTACAAGCATGTGTCAGCATATCTGGCTTTTAAAAGTCATTTAAGGAAGAAAGATTATACTGCTTATAAATAAATATCTGCATGCTATCATTTTACATGAAAGACATCAGTGACTGTGGTGTATGCCATGCAGTGTATCCACACTGCTACATCCAGTCACAAGCCCTTTGCTGCTGGTGTGAACATAACACATTGGTACTGAACCCTCTGCGTGAACTTGGTTTTCAGTTGTACTTCAGCTATGATGTCCAGTGCAATGGGAAAAAGTAGTGACGCTGTGAGTTGCTTTCTGCCTGAAATATGGGTTAGGCAGTCTCTACATTAGTTCAATATTGTTAGTCATTTATTACTGTCTCTAGTTTTATTTGTCTAGTTAGTGGATCATAGATAACATTAATTTATTGCTATCCATAAGCAAAAATATAATGTTACTTCAGAGAATACATGTATTTACAAAAGACTTAGTGGAGGATGATGAATCATATATGTGAGTTTTGTTTCCAAGAAAAGAATTTAACAACATTTATTAAGGGAAAAGATTTTAACTTATTGTTTAGACTTCTTCTTTGAGATACAAATAGAGTTCTCAAAGATTGCCCATACTATGATAGTAAGATTTAGAAGCATCAAATTCATGCTAGTGTTATGAATATTTAGAACACTGAAACTTCTTGTTCCAGTTTATAATGAGCTATTTCTCTATTCCTTACCAAATATTTATTCTAATTTGTTCCATTTGAAGGGAAAATAATCTATTAAATATCATAAGATTTGCACTACTTGCAAAAAAAGCCCTCACAATACCTCTATGAAGAGATTTTTTTTTCTTTTTCAGAAAAGCGCTGTAAAGAAAAGCTGTCCAAGGTTGGTGTAAAGCACATGGTATTAGGGGCTCAGGTTCTACCATCCTCAAAAAATTGGTTCCTATTTTGGGCAAGATGGCTTCAGAAGCTTCAGTCAATACAGTTATTCCAGATACCAGCTCTATCTTTTGGCCTCTGTTAAAGATATTTCTTGAAATCTACATTAAAAATTTCATGCTTCTTCCTTTAATTTCCTTGCTGCAAGGAATACTGGGAAAGATATTCTTATTACTGGAATCTATACCCTAAAATTAAGGATTGCATATTACCACTGAGGGGAAAAAAGGAAAGTTTGAGAATCAATTAGGAATCTGACATATAACTATTGCTCTTTATTATGGCACTGAGCTAAGCAAAAAATACAAGGGCAACAAATATTTACTGAGTGGTATCTTCACAATTTAATTCAACTGAGGTAAAACTAATCACAAATTTGATAATAGGTTGTAGAAATTCCAATTCTAGTTGCTTAAGCAATAAATCAAAGATGTGTCAAAAGATTTAACAAGAGTACATTATATTAATGCATTTTTACACTAAAATTATGAACAATAAATCACAAATAACACAAGGTGCATGAAAATATCACAAGGTACCCATAAAATATAATATACTGAGTAGATTTTAGGCACCTATAAATTGATTAAAGAGAGCTGGCCACAAATCAAATTTAACAGAGGTCAAGAAACTAAAGAGAAACCCAACAAAATTATTAGGTTAATTAACCAGGCACTGAATGATAGGCAAATTTATGCTTATGTTGGTTTATCTGGGTTTTTTCCAAAATATTTTATATAACATGCATTTTACATAAAACTACTCATATAATTTGAGAAGTTATATTAGAATCTGACATTGAAGAGGGTGGTACTTCTCATTCACACTAAGCTCTATTCTCCTATCTTGGCCAAAGGAGACACAAAAACTCCATTTTGGTTTTTCTTGATTACGTGTTTTCCCATTCCCTCCCATTTGGTCTTAGGTTTTTGTTGTTGTTGCTGTTGTTGTTTTTCCAGATACAGTTCCTCTCCCCAGCACACACACTTGCATAGGAAGCAATCTAACTATAAATTTTAAAAAGGAATAAGAGAATAAACTTCCAGGGAAAGCACAACTGTTTAAACTGAAAAGAGTGTGAAAACGCCTCATTATCACACAAATGCATACCAAAAATGATTCAATTTTCACTTGTTTTCTATTACAATTAGCAGTGCTGCTGCCTTGTGGGTGATGGCAGGCAGGATCTGCTGCGGATCAGGATTTCAGCTTTGCTGCACTGTCTTGGGTGGTTCACATCTCTTTGGATTGATTCACTTGAGTCTCCTTGATCAACACACACAATCAAGATCTGATGCCAAATGCAGGTGCTATGGATATGGCAGAAAAATGGGAATCAAAAAGCAAGGCTATTGATCTCGGTTCTGTGACCACAGAAGGTCACAGAAGGGAGGGTCATGGTGTCTCAGCAGCTCAGTTTCCAAGTTAACTGATGGTAACACAGTTCTGTCATATTTAGATCTTTTGCTAAGTTAAAATTTAATACTATATGCAGTGAAATTCATATCTGAAATTATTTTATAGTGCAACCCACTCTGGACTGAAAGACAAAGGATATGAGAGTCCGCCCGGAACTTTTGATTCACATTAAATTAGACAGTGTACCAGGAGCGAAAAACTTACCTACAGATAATGAAGTGTGATAAGGTGAACTATCAGGTCTCATTCAGTTTACTATCCCGTCGTTCTGTGAGTGTGGCCTTTATGACAATTTCATATCCCAGCATCTTACCTTTGCCGAAATCTCCCAACATATCCTGATCTGGTCCTGCCGCCTTGTCCTCCCTCTGAATCTAGGGCTCACTGCAGGGTGGAAAACTCTCCTTTCACTGGAAAAGTGCCTGATTATGCAGCCTGGCCCTCTCAGTGGGGGTAACCTCATTAGTATCCATTGTTCTTGTCTGACAAGTTCTAAAAGATATGTGCTGATTGTAAACAGACTGCAAGCAAAGCAACGGAGTGCAGTATTTATTCAAACGCCAAGACTGACGTTTTCAGTGTCAAGTTAATGTGGGGAAGCAAAGGCTTCCTGCAACTCAATGTGAAGTGGTGCATATCAGCAGCTCATTTCCAAAAAAGATTTGTTATACAAAAGAGTGGTTCATATTCATAAAAAGAGCTCTATCACATTTTCAATTCTCCCCTAGGACTTTTGCAGTGTGTTCCGTAAGCATTTATAGGAAGTGCCATCCCTAGTCTAGCAGTAAATGTACGGGTGTGTCTGAAATAGACACCTTGGCAGAGCTAGAGACTTTTTAGACAATTTGTGAAAAGAGATTAAGACTTCAGTTAAGTAATCTTATCCTGTAATAATACCCTGACAACACATTACCCAGCTGTACAGTAAAATGTTTCTGGACCTTTAGATGTTTCTGAAGACAGCCCTTACCCCCTGGAAGTATAGGCAAACCGGAAGTGTATTCCACATAATACATTATGGAAAATTGCTGTGGGCTCCACTGACCACAACGACACTATGTCACAAGTTTTATGGAATATAGGGATAGTTTGGGAGCTTTGAGTAGACCAACATACTAATAAAAAATACTGTGATCTTTCCTAGTGCATAAATTTAAAAAAAAAAAACCCTAGCTGTGTTCATCTCTGTACAGAAGGTAGCCACTTACCTACAAGAGCACTTTGAAGCTTGTCATCTTTATTAATATCATTATTGTCCTAACACAAAAAATGTTAATGGCCTCCTTATAATTATTGTCATTAGGCAGTTATTGCTACACTTCTATCTAGGTTCAGTCAACTAATTCTGCTGGACTTGGTTTGTAATAAGAAATCTGTTCCCACAAGAGAAAGGAACATTACTGATGCCCTTCTCTAATTAATTTATATTCTTGCTACTTTCAGTTGAAAAAAGAAAAAATTTTTAAAGCCAACAAAGAAAGTGTCCCATTACTAAGCATTTTGTTCACTTATCTTACATTTATCTCATATGTTTTCCACAGTCCAAAAAAGAAAACACAAAACACTCATTAATTCCAAGCATTGTTTTAATTGTATCCTATCACAAATTCTACACCAGCATGTCAATGCATTGTTTACATAAGAATTGTTCTCTGAATAAATGTATGAATTTAATAATGGCACAAAACATAGACTAGACCCTTTTATCAACATGAGGCATGAAAAAATCTGCTTATTCAAAGACTGACTGGACAATTATCGATGCAATTTTAACTTAGTGATTAAAATATATGGGAAAGTTAGAATATGATAAAGAAGATGCTTAAGAAACAGAAAAATGACTCATGGTGCATAAAAGAAATTCCATGAGCGAATTAGGAGATATATCAGTAGAGACTTCATCAGCCAGCTGACAGTAAGATGATATATTTAAAGTGCTGAAAAGAGGAAAGAAAATCTGTCAACCAACAGTATTTTACTGAAAAAGACTATCTTCCAGAAATGAAGAAAAATACTTTACCAGATAAACAACCTCTGAGAGTGTTCATTAGCTCTAAACCTACAGCACGAGGAATGCTTGAGGGAGTTCTTCAAGTTGAAATGAAGAGATGCCCCAGCAAAGGAAAACCTGAGCCTCTCTGGCAAGAGTAAGGAGAGAGTCAAACCTAAAGTGCTTGATTGCCAAAATGAAGGTATGCAAAATACTGTTACCTCTCATATAAAAGTTAAATGGCAAAAGAATTAAAAATAACTCTAGATACAATAATTTGTTAATGGATTCACAATATAAAAAGATGTAAACAGCAACACTGATAACAAAATATGTTTCAGGATAAGAGGTAAAAGCACAAAATTTTTGTTGATAATTGAAGTGTATCTTCATGAGGTTTATTAAACAAAGCTATTATGAGATGTGTTATGCAAACCTCATAGTGATTACAAGGAAAATACCTGATACATAAAGAAAAGATAAAGGAATCAAAGTGTTATCTCTACAAAAAAAAAAAATCAAACCAGAAAGGAAGACAAGAAGACAGAAAGAAAAGAACTTACTTCAATTTCAAGGATACACATAAGCCAAAAGTAAAAGAGTGGAAAAAGATTATATTGGAATGGTAACCAAATACAGGCAGAGATGGTGATACACAGAAAATACAGATTGAAGTAAAAAAACTATCAACAACTCACTATTGTGACAAAAGAGGTCAGTTTGCCCAAAAGCTGTAAAACCTAAATATATCCATCTATCCAATCTCAGAGCACCTAAATATGTAAAGCAAATATCAACAGAAATAAAGGACAGAGAGGAATAATGTAATCATAAGGGATTTTCGGTCATGTTTTGCAGAAGCCAGAGTTGTGCCTATGGGATGCAAGCCCAGGGCTGTACCCTGAACTACTTCCCATCCATGCTTTAACATTCTTTTGCTTTGAGACCAAGTGTTTTTTATTTGCCCAGTCTGGCTTCCAATTTGCCAGTCTTCAGCCACTGCCTCCTGAGTAACCAGAACTGAAGGTACGGACCACCACATTTGACTAGCAGGGGACTTCGGAACCCCACTTCCAACACTGCATTGTCTATCTGGAGATCAAATCAGTGAAGAAACAGTGGATGGGAACGATCCTGTACAAGATGCATCCATCACAGGTCAGGCCACAGAACAAGTTTTTAAAAGTTATGAAAGACTGAAAAAAATTTTAAATATTTTTGCTAATCACCCAGCATGAAACCAAAAAATGGAGAAAATTAAACAAAATACTCTACTCTTAAACAACTAACAGATCAAAGATGAATTCATTAGTGATAGAAAAAGCACCTAGAGACAAATGATTATGAAAAACAGCATACTGAAAACCAAGGAACACAACGAAACAGTTTCAAGACACAGGCTTTTAGCAATAAATGCCTATATTAAAAAAGAGTTTTCAAGTATATAACCTAACTTGATAGCTCAAGAAGTTAGAAAAACAATAACAAAATAATCTTAAAATTAAAAATAGGAAATTAGAACTGAATTAAATAATACAGAGAGTTGGAAAGACTGACAATACTACAATTTTTAAAAGGCAAACAAAATTAATGAACTTTTAGCTAGATTAAAAAATATTCAAGTGAATACAATTTTAAGTAAAAGGCAAATTAATTTTATGACTGATACCATAACAATGCATCATAATGGGATACAATGAATAGTTATACCAGTGATTTGGGAAACTAAGAAATGGACAAATACTTAGACACATATCACCTACTTCAACTGAATTGTGAAGAAAACAGAAAACCTGAAGTGATGTGAGCTGCACTTAGTGGAGCATGAATGTAATCCTACTACTCAGAAGACTGAGACAGAATGATCCCTATGAGTTCCCAGCCAGCTAAGTAATGAGTTCAAGGCCAACTTGACCTACATAAAGAGATCTTCTCTTAAAAAGATTACTGATAATGAATGATTAGCCAAAAACTTCCCATCGATAAAAAGTCCAGGACTTATAAAGGATTCACTGGTTAATTCTACCAAATATTTAAGGAAGAATGAACTTCAATCTTTCTTAAATTCTTAAATTCTTCCAAAACCTGAAGAGGTATGAACACATCTAAACTTATTTTTGATGTCAAGTTGCCCTAATATCAAGTCCAAATAAGGATACTACAAGAAAACTACTACACACCAATACTTTTCATGAATATAAATGCAGAAATCCTCAATAAGTTATATATAAATATCAGTGTAGTTGTAAAAACATATGAACAATGATCAAATGTAATATATCACTGGGATGCAAGGATGTTCTAATTTGCAAATCAGTTAATAAACACAATACATTAGTCGAACAGTAAAAATCACTTTATTATCTCAACAAATGCAGAAAAAAGTACTTGACAAAATTCAACATCCCTTTGTGATAAATCCACAACCAGAGCAAAATTAACAAGTTTGGCATAAGAATATACTCCAACATAATATGGCCTATAGATATGGGGCCAATCCAGGGCTAAGGTCATACTAAGTCAGGAGCAAAATGTTCAAAGCTTTTTCTCTAGGATCAGGAATCAGACATGAATGCCATTTTGGTGACTTCTATTTTAGTACTATTTAGTACTGGAGGTCCTACTAGGAGCAATCACATAAAAATAAGAAGGCACTCAAACTGGAATAGAAAAGGTAAAACTCTCTTTGCAGCTGGTATAATCTTTTATGTAAAAAGTCATGAAGACCTTTAAAAAACAAGTTAGAAGAATAATTCAGTATACTTGAAGGATGCAAAATCAATGCAGAATAGTGTGTTACATTTCTGTATACTAACAATGTACTGTATAAAAAAGGAAATAAATAGAACATTACTTGTGATCATGGATTAGTAATGTTGATAGTGTTAAAAAGCCACACTACCCAGAGTGATCTACAGATTCAATGCATCCCTTTAAAATTTCAATGGCATTTGTCTCAGAAATAAAAAAAAATCCTAAAATTCAGTTGGATTCTAGAGGCATCCCAGGTTCTGACTTTCAACTATATTACAAAACTGTAATAATCAAAAGAGTATGATACTGATATTTTTAAAAAGCATATGCATCAAAGGGACAGTATAGAAAGCAAAAGAAAGAAGCTCATGCATATACTGCAAACTAATTGTTGAAAAATGCCAAAAATATAAGATACAAACAATGCTGTTTCTTCAATAAATCATGTTAGAAAAATATATGCAAAAGAATTAATTTGATCCAACTTGTACCATATACACAAACCAACTAAAAATGAGTTGAAGACTTAAAGCTAAGACTTGAAAACATGAAACTCTTAAAGGGAAATAGAGGAATTTTCTTGCCATGGATGATGACAATGAATTTTTAGATAGGACACTAAAATTATATCAACAAAAGCAAAAATAAAAAGAGCTACATCACCCTGAAAACTTTCTGTGAGCAAGAGAAATGATCAAAAAATGAAGAGGCAGCCTACAGAATGGGAGGAAATTTTACTGACTATATACCTGATACTGGATAAATACAAAAAATATATAAATACCATCTAAAATTTAATAACAAAAATTTAAATAACCTTATTTAAAAATAAGCAAAACACTTGAATAAACATTATTCAAAAGAAGATATTCAAATCGTTAGTAGTATGTTAAAAAAAAGCTCAGTATTACTAAAGAAAAGGGAAATGCAAATCGAATCATAAGGAGTAATATCATCTCATACCTGTCAGAATGGCTATGATAAAAGAAAAACAAATTTTGACAAAAATAGTTAAAGAAAGGAAGCATAGCATACTGTTGGCAAAAAATGCAACATTGTACAACTTCTATGGAAAAGATAATGGGCATTCCTTTAAAATTAAAAATGAAACTACCATACGGTCCAGCAATGTCATTTCTGAATATTTCTCTAAAGGAATTGAAACCAGGATCTTGGAGAGATACCTACTCTTACATGACAATGGCCACATTATTCACCAAGATATGATCAAGACATGGAAACAACCTAAATCTTCATCTACAGAGGAACAGAGAAGGAAATTATACAGTGAAATGTTTTTCAACCTTAAAATAATGAGCTCATAAATTTGAGGCAGTGTGGTTAGACCTGGAGAATATTATACTAAGGGAAAAGCCAAACACAGGAAGAGAAATACTGAATCATTTCATTTATATTTTGATTCTAAAGTTGTGTGACTCATGGAAGGAGAGAGTGGAAGACTGATCATAGAGCTAGGGGACCAGGAGTCTCAGAGATCTTGATCCAAGGGTCTTTGTAAGGTGAGTTGTGGAGCTCTCCTACACTGCGGAGCCTCTAGCCTCAATACTCTATTGCACAACAGAAATTTTCAAGAAATGTAGATCATACCTTGTGTGCTTACCACAAACTATAAAAATATTAGTGATAATAAAAGGAGCAAGAGGAAACTTTGGGAGGTAAGGCTATGTCCATGACATTGATGGTGGTGGTGGTGGGTTTGTGGTTGTATATTTATCTCCCCATGTCATCAGGTGGTGACACCCTGCCTGGAGCCAGTCAATTATGGACTGAAACCTTCACAAACTGTGAGCTAAACAAACCTTTCCCTCTTTAACTTTGGATGTTGGATATTTTGTCTCAGTAACAAGAGATGTAACTAAGAGAATTTTTCTAGAAAACCATTCTGCACTGTCTGTCTGGATTTCCAGACACTTGCACAACAGTTACTTTAATGTAATTTAATTTTAGTACAAGGAACATTTTCAAAGACTTTGCATTACATGCTAAATTACCCATTCTAAGCCTGTCAGTTTTGTTGCTGTCCAATTTTTATGGTCACAAAATACCTACCAGCAAGAACTCAACCAAATGAATTCTCACCAACTGGAAGACAGAGAAACCTTTCCCTCAACCAACAAATATACTTTTTATTCCCTCCAGTCTTGTTGGGCAAATAGATCATGTGCTCATCTCTGATCGAATAATGAGTGATGGAAAATCGCCTTAAGGAAACAGAAAACAAACTTGGTGCTTGGGATGGGGGTTAAAAAAGGTGAGGTTATATAAGGTAGAAAGATGATAGTAATGCATTCTGAGCATTCAGAATATGAAGGGATTACTGTAACAGAGACAGTAAAAACAAACAAGCAACAATGGCAAATTGTGGCAAGTACTGTGGGACCTTGGTTCATGATCTTAATTCGTTCAATGGATCTGGGGAAAGTGACTACTGTTATGTTTGTCAACTGATGCAGAGTTTGCAAACAGAAGCAAAATTTTACCAAAAGCTTCCTTTAACAAACCAAATTATTCTCCAACAGGTGTGTTTGTGAACAAAGGCATTACTGCACTTAAACTTTGAATTGTTTATAAATTATCTACTAGTAAGTTGAGGAGTTTTTCAGGTATTCATAATAAAATATGTAAGATTGCATTTTGATAAAGTATTGCAATTCACTGATAATCTTCCCAAGACATCAAGTTGTGTTATCCTAAATTTCTGTCACATCTAATCTTTTCAAAAAACTTTATAAAAAGTTGTTGCAGATTATTACTTTGGTAATAAATTTAAAATAAATTGTTCTGCTATATACAAGACATCTCCCCACTAAAACTGTCAGAATCTACAGAATAGATGTACATGTTGTGATCAGAAAGTACAGTGTATGATTAAATTTACAAAATTTATTACAATAAAAGATACATTACCATAAATACTGCCCCCAAATTTCCCTTGCACACTGAATACACTTACCATTCTTGCCGTTATCTGAAGCAGCCCTGGAAGTCCTCTTTCATGAGTGTCTTTAGTTGTGCTCTTACAGTTGCCTTCATATCTCAAATTGATTCAAATGTTTACCGTTTTTTTTTAAACTTTCATGGTCATGTTGACTATATAGAAAAGCCAGAAATCACACAGATCTAGATGTGGTGAATAAGGTGGATGAAGAATCACTCCAATGTTTTTATTTAACAGAAATCTCCATAAATGTTTGACTAAGGAGGGGTGATCAGTAGTATAGCATAGGCTTACATTTTAAGAGTACTACAGTAAAAGATGTATTGCCATAATCACTGTCAAAAGCTCCACATCACTTTGAATGTACTTATCTCATCGTTATCAATGATGTGTCTTATACAATAATGAGGTCTTAAAAAATTTAAATATTCAGCACATATTTTGAACATACTTTGTATTCCAGGAATATATCTTACTCCAATACTGTAAGTGATACTAGCATCATCAAACACTGGATTCTAGAAATATATTCAGAGGTTATAGACCATGACAAGCATTGAATCCCAAGATAAAATATATTTCAATGTTTTAAAACAGTAGTTTTCAAAGGGACTGGTTAGCTTGGCTTCCTGTTCTAAGCAAATTTGGAATTTCTACAAAGAAAACAGTGGGTCAAAGAACAAGAACTGTGAGGTTTCCAGTGAAATGTTTACTATTTCACATTTTGATCTAAAATACACATTGTTTCTATTGCTGGAAGAAACCATCTGTCATATCAAAATACTTCCTTTAAAAGACTTTTAGCTTGACATCAACTTGCTATAACTTTTAGTATTTTTTGTACAAATATTTTTTTAAAATAGCAGCAAATAATAGCAATATCTTCATTCTTCATCTTGTAATTTAGCAATCAACATTCAGCACTAACCAATCCAAGTACAGAGAAGAATTAATAGCTGGCCAAAGAATACCATTAAGCAGCTTTCTTTTAAAAAAAATAAATAATGAAAGGAAAGACATCATCAGTCTTTTTTAAAAACTAGGAATTTCCTAAAGATTCACTTTGTCTTTCCAAAAATGCACATGTAAAAATATCATCACAGGAGCAGAGACCATCTGTGCATCTATGTAAGTCAACTGCATGGAGCTGCCATCAGTGTAAGAAGCAGCACATAAACATCTCATTAACTTACTGGTCAATGCTGCAAAGGCAACTGTGGAATCACGAACAAAGGTCACTATCCCTACGGTCATTTCTAATCAACTGCACTTTCTGCAGCAGCGCAGCAGTTGGAAAATCCTGAATGGCAGACTCCAGAGAACACTTCCATACGGAACTCAGTTCTAGAGGAGATGGTGGCCCCCTAAATTCAAAGACCCTCTCCAAAAATGGGCATCTGAGATGAACAAACACTTCTTAGACGAAGGATTACAAATGGCAAATAAATACATGACGACATGCTCACTGTCACTGGCCATTTGAGAGATGCAAATTAAAACAACACTGCAATTCCATTTCACTGCAGAAAAAAATGGCTGCCATCAGGTAATCAACTGGTAACAAATGCTGGCAGGGTTGTGGGGGAAAAGGAACCCTTCTCCACTGTTGGTGGGAGTGCAGACTGGTGCAGTTACTGTGGAAATAGTGTAGAGATTCCTCAGAAAACTAGAATTAGAGGTTCCATTCAACCCAGCTATTCCCCTTCTGGGTATTTACCAGAGGAATTGAAAATATCATGCTACAGCGATTTATGTGCACCCATGTTTATAGCAGCACAACTTCTAAAAGCTAAATCTTGGAATCTCATCAACCATGGAATAGATAAAAAAAGATGTGGTATTTTTATACAATGCACTATCACTCTGCTATAAAGAAGGATAATTTTGAAGCTTTTATAGGTAAATGGAGGCAACTTAAGACAATACTCATAAGTGAAATAAATCAAACTCATATTTGTAAATGTTATAGTCTTCCCAGTGTAAAAAAAGTGTCAGAGTAATAAGATCCAAAATGTACAACAGATATTGTGATCATCAAAGGGAAAGAAAGTGTTCAAAAGGAAATAATTAAAGTAAGGTAAGGAAATAATTAAAATAAGGTAAAGAAAAAAGGAAGAAGGGAAAAGAGTATATGTATATAAGTATACATATATATATATGTGTGTGTATATATATATTATATATATATATACAAGATAGATAATTATACTACTAATCTCTGTTAGTTCATCAAAAAGGAGAGTTTGTGATTTCATTGCTTATCTGATCATTTTTGTGCCTAAATCTTGCAACCTGAACAACTATTTTTAAGAAAACAATATGTGATATATTAACTCGTGCTGATTTCTTACAATTTTTTGAAATTCTGTATCATTTCTATCCTTTTTTCTATTTTGCTTTAAGCAAAAAAGATGGCTGCCTGTGCATTTCCTCTAATGGGCACCTTGACAAGATGATCATGAAAATGGAGAGACAAGAGAGACCAGTATACACAACATTTCAGAAAATTTCTAGCACTTTCAGAGGAAACTTTAGCTTTTTCTCCTCACCTCCTCTACCTGTCACTCAACTGCACATCTAGTATTTTTCACTAATTGTTAACTATTTATCAATATGACAGCTACTTCATTTAATTGAAGGACAAAAAATCTAGAATGATAGTATATTTTCCAGTATTTTTATATGCTAGTCAAATTAATTCCAAAAGTGAATTTCATCACAGTGGTTCAACACCAAGTTTTTTTTTTTTTTTAAAAAAAGTAATGTCACTTTGAACTTCCAAATGTACCTGCTCTGCAGTCCGATTGTTTATATCCTAACAGAAAAAGCCACCACAATTAATCTTGGATTTTTTTTTTTGTGGTAAGTCTACAACATACCATGACTTTTCAATTTAGACATGTTTTCATTAGAACATCCTGCCAACTCATAATATTTTGTGGTAAAGATAGTAAGGAACTGATATCACAATCAAAAAGCAGTCATCATTTTAAGAAGGAAAAGTAGCCAATTTTATAAATCTTTAAGTCAAGAGTATTCTGTTATCTCATAATAAAGTTTTCCAATAGATCTTTCTGTGATGTTCCAACGGAAGTGTCTATTTTTGCACACAGAACAGTTTGAGACAGAAAAGAGCTTGCCTGATCTCCATGAATAGCCTGGAAAGGGAAAATCCACTGAGAAGGAAAGGAAGACCATCACATTAAGAAAGCTCACCAGTGAACTGCTTTACTATTGACTTTTCTTAGATGGTGCTTGTTAGCTTGAAGAATGCTTTTATATACATTATCTCCTTGAATCATCAAAATCAAGATTTTTGTTTTGGCTGTGACTTTAACTAATTAGCATGATCATCAAAAAAGCTAGTTTTGAATACCTGAGATAATCGATGATTGTCAGAAGCAGGTGTTTCTGAGCAACCCTAGACTTTTTCATAGAGTGTAAGTTCCTTCTGGATGTGACTTAAAGCAGTCTAAAGAAGAAAGAAAAGGTCACCTGGCACGGCTTTGCTACTTTCCTTATTTATGACTTAAAATTATCTTATCCTCTTGCAAATGGTTGAACATGCAAAATTAGAAAGTGCTTTCATTTACCTTAACTTTTGTTCATTTGCTCTTTATATACTTCACTGTCCAATATGTAAAAACTAACATGTAGCTTTTGAACACTTGAAAATGACTAATCTGAGTTATGTGCGTGTAATATACATACATTTTTAACTTCAAAAACAGACATAGATGGTTTGGAAAGAAACAGAGGTGCGCATGTGAGATTAACTATCACAGGGTTGGCAACAGGAGCTTTTGCAATCGGTGAAATTTACTAGTGCCTGGCATCATACATACTCTATCACTCTTAATACTTATAAAATTCCTATGAACTTAGGAAGTCGGTGCTAAACCCATTTCTGCTGTATTTTTTACTTTTATTTGCCAAACGTTAGCTTTCATTTCTCTTTCACTGAAGCTTGCAATCGTGAAGAATTTTTCTTATCAGTCTCTTGACTTCCTTTTAGTTTTGGGACAAAAACATTAAACACTAAAAACAAAAGTGGTAATGATAAGTGCATGTACAGAAGAACTCTATGATCAGTAAGATTAAACAGTAGAAGGAAGTTCATAGAGCTCTATCACAACTTCAGACAAGGCGTCCTATGGTGCTGGTTGACACACATCTTGCCTCCTGCACTCTGGTTTTTGCAGGTTTGATTTCCTCCCTCCCTAGTGTAATGACATGTGTGGAAGGTAGCCCAGTGGAAAGGTGTGGGGTGCAGGCATTCTCCTGAGATCAGCAGTCACTGGAGATCACATCGTGGGACCAAAACAACTGCCTCTTATCTTGCCTTTTCTCTTCCTAGTTTATCGTTCGTTTGAGTTCTGAGTATCTTCATTTTTACTTAAAATCTTCAGAAATAGCACTAACTCCACCGTTCTTGAAAAGATTAATATAGATGTAACATGTTTCACTGTCTCACTTTTTCTCACATTATCATAAAATTAGATCCACACCAACTGCAACAGGAGTTTATGCTTCATTTTGCTCTGACATCCTCATTTGTATGGGCTACCATCAAGGAAACCTCGTTAACTATGAATTTCAAAGCTTTATGTAAACTATGAGTGTCACATGAATTTAATTCCATTATAGGAAAACTTTGCTTTCTCAAGGATCACCAACTGAGACTATTAGGAATAATCAAAATCAAGAACACTACTATAACCCATAATTTCTTACTTAAAAATTCAGTAATGTGGAATAAGAAAAAATATATAAGTGGTCTTTCCCAACATTCAATGGTTCTACAAACACCAGGCCAAACACCTCTAAAGCTGCTTGAGGGAAGAAAATTGTTACTTTCTTATGTTTCTTTATTACTAACAAGTTTTATCAGTTGGCTTTATCAGTTGGTTATTTTCTAGGAAATATTTCACAAGGCAGCAATGTTTTCATCATGTCATGGGTTTAACTGCGTAGAAAAATGATGAAGAGGAAATAATAAAGACTCAACTTGAGATTTATGGACCACTAGAAAAGATTAGCTCACCAGCTTTGAAGCACAAGAGATGTGGTTGTAGCTGTGGTGAATTCAATTCTTGCCTGTTATTACTGCATGTGAAGATTATTTGCAAATAATGGGGAAAATCTTGTAATTCTAAACATAAGGACCTACTCTCCAAACTGTTTAATTAAAACTGAGATGCACTGGAAACTTTTAATGTTAACTAACCAATAGAAAATCACTTGGAAAACAGTCTACAATTATATCTTTTCTTCTTCTTCTTCTTCTTCTTCTTCTTCTTCTTCTTCTTCTTCTTCTTCTTCTTCTTCTTCTTCTTCTTCTTTCTCCTTCTCCCTCTTCTTTTTCCTCTTCTTCTCCTTTTTCTTCTTCTTAGAATTTTTATTTCTACTAGTACATGTTTGCAGTACATACTGTTTACCTTCCTGTATGGAGTTGGTGCATGGACATCAGACAGCTTTGTTCCATTTCATCTCCTCTCTGTCCCCTGCCTCCATCACTTGAACTCATTCTCCTTTGAGAAAGATTGATTTCTCTACTTCCTATTTTCTATCATTCACTTTGCTCTTTCCTTATATTTTGGATTTATCATATAAGAGACACCATGTCATATTTAAGCTTGTATGCCTGATTTATTTCACTTAATATTATGGTCTCAAAGTGCATCCATTTTCCTACAAATGACTCAAGTTTACCTTTCTTTATGCCAGAGCTATGCTCCATTGAGTGCAAATACCACTTTTTCTTTATCCATTCATCTGGTGATAGACATGCTGTGTCAGCCACTTCCAAGATTCAGCTATTATAATTTGTGCTGCTATTAACATGAATATGCACGGATCACTGTAATAGGATGTTTTTAAATCTTTGGGGAAGACTCCTAAAAGAGAGTAGCTGTGTCAAGTGGAATTGCTAGTTTTAGTATTTTGAGGACTCTTCATACTGATTTGCATAAAGGAACTCTTGTACATTGTTTGTGGGATTATAAACTAGTACGACTGCTATGCAATGATTTGTAAGTAAATCCTTGTTGATATTCATCCTAGAGGAGCAAGTTTTACCCTCTAGCTAGTGACTAATGTAGAAGCAAACAGATAAAATTTAGTACCCAAATTTCAGAACATCTGTTCTAATAACTTCTGATTCGTGACACATACTCAAAATAATTGTTTAAAATTCTCTACCTATGGGGCCTCGACATAAAAATTCTAACAAACTCTCCATTATCATTAATTAAATTGTACTCTTAGTTCCCCTAATAACTGTTCATATGTTTGTATCTTTGTGATGCCCATTGGGATTCCCCAAGGTGAATACTGCTTTCTGGGTAGCTTTGCTTCATGACATGCTAATCTACAGTTCTGTTAAATGTAACATGAACTGTATCTATTAAGGAACTTTTGAAATTTTTGTTTGCTAAACATGTTTAATTGAAGTAGTAGGGGAAAAGTTTGTTATTAGACATAGAGTTACCCACTTTCCTATTCTCCCAGAAATAAAAGCCTTGGGTAAATACAAATGTATAATATGTTCTGTTGGTCGAATGTACTAATTGGTATTTACTGACAGCTTATGCTAGAAACCCTCTAGGTGTTCATAATTACATCTTCCACTTTCTTGTTACAATCTCTTCGTCTGAATTACAGCACACACCTGCACACAGATACACAATGTACTGTACCGTTGAGCCTAGATACTGAAGAATTTTTTTTTTTTTTGCATTTACACAGATTGCAAATTGGTGGAGGAATATAACACTTCTATTTGACTGAAGAAGATTGCTTCCAGAACAATATAAAGGTTAGCTAACGTTATTTGTTTTCCTGGGATTCATCTCCCATTCTTTCTAATTAGCTCCAAAGCCCTGCTGTCTTTCTGGATTTGTGAACAACACCAGGCACACTGGCCTCTTCTCCTCTGTTTTTGTGCATCCCTATCAGTTTTGTAGTCTAAAGGGAGAGCTGGCTTCCCTAAAAAGAAACCATACTCTGCAAAGGAAACGGTGCAATAGTGCTGCTAACCAGTGCTTCCTTTTAAAACATGTTTGCCTTTTCCTCCACAAGAAAAAGGCACGGTGCTTTCTGTTCTGAAGGAATAAAGACAAAATATGAAACAGGATTAATTATATGTTTAAAGTTTGGCCACAATTAATAGAATTATGTATTCTGATAATTATTCCAATTAGAAATTTAACAGTTCAAAAAAATTTTAAGTATTCTAAACAGAAGTTCCAATGCTGCTCATCCTTTCTGCACAGTTACCTGAACACATCTGGAGAGGAAGGCTAGACTTCCACTTTTCATTCCTATTGGTCTGGCTTTCTCCTCTCAGATTTTAACCCTTTAGCAGCCCCTGTCATAATTCCTGGGACCCATGGTCAGATTTCCTCATTTACCCCAGAGCCAACCGTGAAGAATCTTTCAACTTAAAACAACACAATTTTGAGCTCAGTCTAAAAGGTAAACGTTACAAGGTCTCAACCGCACCGTGATAAAACAATGCCCATGTCTTGCTCGCTTTGCGCCCTTTCTTTGCAAGTGAATCTCTGAAATTCAGTTAACTTTTAACCTCTGAAGGATCATGAAACTGCTAACCCTAGTTGGAGAAATTCGTTGTATTCTTTTAAAGCTACCTTTCAAATGTGATTATCTTTTGGAGAAAAAAAATTAGATGGGGATAAAATTTACATTTTTCAAGGATCTCATGGAATTGCGTGAATTACAGGCTTTAGTCTCTGAAATGTTTCACTTTGCTGTTGTCAATCGGAGCAAAAGAGCTGTATTTATATGTATTATGAGTAAATGAAAATATGTGCCAGCTTTGAAAGGGACTATGGCGTGTACCGGCAACACCTTCTCTAGGCTCCCTGAAACGGAAGGGACTCCAAGGACAGCAGTCCTCAGGCCTGGGGAAGGGGAGGCACTTACAAAGACGCAAACTCATCCGCCCAGGCCCTGCTCTCCCTCTCCATCCTGCTTATGGTTCTAAGAAACCTGTGCTTCGCTCCAACAGACAGGGGCCTGGAACATTGCCTCCACATTCCACGCCAAACTCTAGCCTCATATTAAAAGTTGGAACCGGGCAAATCATTAATACAGTTCACTTCAGCATTGTTTAAAGCCAAAAATAGGAATCTTTTAAGTTTCATCGTGGATTTCTTTCTTTTTTCTTACTGTCTGCTAATTATGACATTTGTGTGTAGCCCTTACCTCACTGTGTGTCCCTCCCACCTCTCCAGATTAAGTGCTGTTAGCACGGACCATATGCACGGTACCATGTGCATGTATCACAACACATATGCAATCACATGGAAATCGGTAATGTTACTCTGTGGCTTTTTAAATATATGGAACAATAGTGTGTGTGTTGCTCACATCTTGATTTTTTCCATTTAATAATATATTTTGGAACTTTAAAGAAATGTATCTAGATCTGTGCTTTAAAATGTTTCACAGCATAAATTCTCCTACTTTAAGCATTTTTGTATTAACACCTAGATTGCTGCTGTCTGTTTATTATTTGAAACTACGCAGCAATGCTTAGGCTTCTGGCTGCACATAGGAGGGGGATTTTTCAAAGACAGATAATGTTAAATGGAGCTGCTAGGTCAAAATGCAAATAAAGTATGAAAAACCTTGTTTCTTTACCTACCTGTTTGGTTGGATTTAATTATATTTTTAAAGCATATTTGCAGGCAGTGAGTTCAAGTATCTCATGTTAAAATTTGAAAATTCCTGAATTTTAGTGAGCCTGAACACTGCTTCATAGACCTAGTGGTAAATGTTTTCTCACCTACATAAGAGTACTGTAAAAGGGCATTTGCCCACTTGTTGCTGAGAATTTTTAAGGAAGAGTTCTTGTAACTGATAATAGGGTTTTCTCTCAAATTTAATTGTTTAAAGATCAGGTTCTTGAAGTCATCCTCTCACAAAGAAAAATAGTACACATAATGCTTGATTTTTGTATAACCAGAATCACTCAAAATATTCTGTCATTCCAAAGATTCCCACTCTCCCCCTTTTCATAAAACTTGCAAACAAATTTTAATTCTTGCTACACTTTGTTGGAAACAACAGTTACTTCCTGTAAGTCTCAATGCCATGATGTTTAATCCTTCAGAGCAATCTCAAAAAGTAAGAAGTTTTAATAAATGATTTAGAGGTCTGCTGTTTCATTTAGGCAGTTCACTGAAAGGGGTCAGAGACTCAATCTTATAATCATTCATATTAGTTGAGTCAAAATTTGTTTGCTAGACTTCCTTCAGTTCTGCCGGTCATGACTTCCTTAGCCAAAAACTGAAGCTATATGAAATCAGTGAATTCCTCACCTCACTGGATGAGATGCAGAACTCAGTGTCTGCATTGCATATAAAGATATGCTGACTTGCACTAAGTACCTAAAGCTCCTCAGTAATTTTCATGCATGACTTTGATGATAAAAAAAAAAACTAAGAGTCTAGAGATACTCCCAAAATTTTGATGATAAAAGAACAAAACTGTGGTGCGGAATAAACTCTTTTGGGGAGTAAGACACAATGCAGCTTTTCCTATCGGTAAGTTTTTGGAGCAAGCTCTCATGTTTCTCTTTAACACACGTAGGCCCAAGATATTTCAGCATGAGTAGAATACCATAGTTCTGGCACAAGAAGCTTCTAAAAGACAGAATTTACATTTTAAGAGCATGCTTGTGCCTCTTCATCCCATCTTTTCATTAAAATTAGAACACTGTTAAAAAATATTCATAGATCTTAAAAATGTATATTTAAAATTTTCTGTCTTTCTATGTCTGATAAGCCACTACAAATCTTAACTTCCGATAAAGGATTTTAGAAATATCTTTGCATGACAACAGGAAGATTATGGGTATTTTCATCACCATGACATCTGGTATCTTTTTTCCTGCCAAGATTTATAAATGGCTTAAACTGTCACTTAACTTTGTAAAAAGCCACTTTAACAAAGAAATCAGAAAATTAAAAAAAAATAATAGAGCAGCCATCGATAAGGCTTTCTTAGTATTGATGACTGTAATTACAAGAAAAAATTAACATAAACTAAAGTTCAAACCTAGAAAAATCACAACTCTACTGTCTTATTTCGTATATTCTTATTTTATACATCATTCATGGTTTATGACTCTGGTTATAGATCCCTCCATTAAAAATTACTCAGTGCTCAGTAGCTTAAACACCTCTTTATTATCTTCACCATTCTGTGAATCAGCCTGGGCCAGTCCAATGGGGAGTCACCTGGGCCTGCAACATGTCACATGGGTCATGTCTGTTATTTTGGTGAAGAAACCTGGGCTTTGCTGGGACATTTTGATGTCTAAGCATCTCACTGGTCTCTCCAAACAGCTAATTCTCTATGAGGCAGATGAAGGTTTTCCCAAGAGGCAAAACAGAATCTGCCAGGCTGTCTTACCACCTAGACAGAGAATCTGGTGCTTTTACCACATTAAATTAGTTAAAGGAAGTCACGGGGATAGTGCAGACCCAAATGGTAAACTGCAGAGACTTGAAGAGCTAGCACAGTGCTTCGCTAGAGGTCATTTTTGGATGTAGCTATCACAGCGAGTCCTATGGACATAGATGATTCATGCTCCTCCCATTGGGAAAATGTACCCTCCATCAGGGTCATTCTGTGAGTCCAGCATCTCATCATATAAACAACAACTAGGTGCAGTCGAAGCTAGTGGGGGTGCATTAGCCTAGGCTTGATCATAGGGTATAAAATTAAGACACAAACTATATATTCCACATGAATCCAATTTACAATGGGGAGAGAGGGGTAGAAGAACCACAACAGAAATCTCCACTCAAAAACAAATAAGGGAAGTAACATTATAGTCACTGGGTAAAAAAAAAAATTCTGAGATCCAGCCAAATGCACGGTACCATTCCCCTTTGTTCAGGTGGTAAATACCCTGATCAGGACTCAGGAACTTCACCTGGGAATAGTTCCCCTGGGAAATTGGCCCCAAGCTCTTCACTCTCGCTCCTACATTCTGAATTATGTTTCTGCTCTTTTAACAAATAGCCAATGTCACAACTGCACTGTGTTCTCAACCTGCTTCCTGTCCATAGGAAGTTGGGCTCTCAAAGCCTTTTTCATGATTTAAACCATTTTTGTGCCTCTGTAACCATAATTATTTTTAATACTGGTGAACTTACTGTATGAATATTTAGTAAACAAAAGTGGCACCCACAGCCTTTTCTGTGAAAGGGGTTTATGTAGCGTTGCTCTTCAGGATATGAAGATGCACAATAGAGAGGGGTAAAAGAGTCTGATCATTTTCTGCAAACAACAGATACTTGAGTTTTCACTTTTGCATCTTCTACTGTTTTTTGGAGTGTTACCCATCTCCAGTAATTATTGATGTGCTTGAGTTTAAATATATATTTGTTTGTCTTCTATTTGTTTTACCTTTCCTTGTCCTCTCTCCTGTATTTTTGTTAATTGCAAGTATGTTTCCAATTTGTTTTATATCTACAATTACTGTACTTTCTTTACTTCTTTTATTATTTCAGACTTGACAATACATAAATTGAAAACATTAATAGGTTATGTACTAGAATTTTATTAAGTTAAACATAGAACTCTCAATGCATTCTGATTCCTGAAGAAATTACTGAGGAAGTGACATAATTGTAAGGGTGTGCCTATATCTGTGTGTGTGTGTGTGTGTGTGTGTGTATCTCAAAACTAACTCTCAGGAGTAGTAAACCAGTCAGTAGCTTCTAACAAACAGAAGCAAAGGAAAAAAAAATACTTTCTGACAAATCTACCTTATAGCAAAGACAAAGGAAATGAAATTGGGATCAAATTGTATTTTAAAAATTAACTAGCTGTCATTTTCTGAACTACTCCCTGTGAACAGTAGATATTTGTATATCCAGTGAACATCTGTCTCAACTCTTTCACATTCAATCATGGTTTTTATATTTAAAATGCATTTTCTATAGACAACAATAAGTTTGATCTTTACTTTTTATTCAATCTGAAGATTCCTGCTTTTTATTGGTGTGTTCACCCATTTACACGGAATGGGATTGCAGACCACACTTCTTTCAAAAAACCAACTTAGCAGATGAAATCACCTTGTCACCTGTCTAACCTTTCAAAATCTGCCAGTCCCTTAGAGCTAGCAGATCTTGAAGGCATGCCCAGACAGTAATCCCTTTTGTCACATATAAACCATTTGTTCATTAAAAGGAAATCACCAGAGCATAGCGTTTCATTTCCTTTATGTGTGCAGTTTTGCACTTTATTTTTAGTAAGTTACATATGATGATATTTCATCTAGCCAGACTACTTTGATGTATTTATTAAAATCTAGTGCTAAAAGTCATTCAGATGGAAAAAGTTGTTTGTTTGGGGGTTTTTTTTGTTTGTTTTTTTGCTAGAAATATGAGAGGGATAAGAGAATAAAAAGTAATACCTACTGGATTGCTTGAACCCAAGCTTTCATTTTATGGAGTCAATTTTATTATAGTGCACAGAAGTAAATTTGCCTAACCTTAGGAAACATCTCCAGTCACACATCTCCAAGGAGGTGCATACTGCGTTACTACAAAGCGAGCTCTCTCCTGAGAAACACAGGCAAGGACTCTGTGAAACAGAATTTCCTCCCAAAAATAAGACTACTGACTGCATACATGTGGTAATCAGAAAATTCATCAAAAAAGGAAATACGCAGCTCACGTGGGGTTTCACGCATCCCTCTAAGTGAATGGTCACACTTACTCTTGTTTTATTGTTTTTTAGAAGAAGTTGGAAGCCCTCTCCCTGAGTAATCCTTCCCTAGGAATTAAATAATAATAAGCTGTATTTTTAAGTAGAGTTTCACTTTAGAGACATTCCCTTTAAACAACACATTCTTGGCAAGTCACTCAGTGATTCAGGAATAATTTTGAGCTTATTTCTGCATTATCATCTAGAAAAGAAACATAGAAGTGGTTTTTCCAAGTCAGGGTTGAGAAAATAAAGCCAAGTCAAGATGGTCTTCTGAACTTTTCCAATCACATCGTGTGAGTCACCTATTATTATTTCCCTTGTTTCATTTTGCTCATTTGTATATGAAATAAAATATTAAGTCACTGGAAAAATATGCTGTGCTCAGTGGGGTCACACACCTCCTCGAGAGACTCAGATGAAAGACAGCGTTTCTAATGCAGTGTAAGAAGTGGTGTAATAAAAGAATGAATTGATGTCTGTAACTCACCTTTTCCTGAAATCCTGGAGTTTCCAATCTGCACATCAAATAAGGTAAAGGTGTGTACTGTAGAAACACATCTTATCATCTTTGGGCTCTGCCTGCTCTAGCATTAACAGGCAAAAGGAGCCACCTTGAAAACCTACTGACTTTAATTATACCACTCAATGTAGCTCAGTTCCCCTAAAAGTAAAAGACAAGTCAGTATCAGAAGAAGTAGTCCTGAGAGTGTATTGTCCTGTAATGATACTGTCCACCGGAAATGTGGCCCCAGAGTCTATTTTCCTTCTGTAAGCAAAGTTCTGACTCCTACAGGCGGTCGGTCGTTCTTTACTCAGTCCACATGCTCAGAATGAAGTAGCTCCTCTATCTGCAGAACGTGCACTGGTTACACATTGATTGCATTGTCACGCCCCCTCAGACACACACATGCACACACACACACACACACATGCACACACAAGGGTCTCTCAGGGATTTACACAGGAGCCAAGGCAGGAACCTGGGGGAAAAGGAACTCTGTGCTGTGGCTTCTGCTAGGGTCCCAGATGCAGCCGAAATCTTTCTTCTATTTATTTATTTAAGAACTGACTGTCTCGGTAGCATGGGTCTTAGGAAACCTGGGGTTCTGTGAAACTGAGTGCTCCAGAAGAAGCAGAGTGGGGGGTTTGCTGGTGATTAGCTCTTTATGCAGTGCTCTGAAAGAGAAGAGCTTGGACTTTTTAAAATGTACATGTATTTGTAACTCAGTTCGGGATGAGTTCTCCATCATTAACAGCAGAGTCAAAAGGTTTTATCTGCAAAAGCAGTTTAATTGCAGACAATAAGAGTTCAAAGACAGTCACTCTCTCCTCTCTCTTTCTGTCTCTATCTCTGTCTCTGTCTTTCTCTCTCTCTTTCTCTCTCTCTCCCCCTCTCTCTGTCTCTATATCTGCCTGTCTCTCTCTCTCTCAGACATTGAAAACTTACAAACTAAGTCAAAACTTTGTTTCTTTGCAATGGAAGTCTTTTCTCATTCTGATACATCTAACAGAAGATTCGTGTGAAGTATATTGCTTGTCTTTTGATCTCATTTGCTATGATATTTACCATATGAAAAGATTTTAAAACTCTAATCATGGATATATCTCAGTTCACTCTTAAAGATGGCAATAACTGAAGAAGGGATGTAAATGACTTTACTTGCTTATTCAGAAATCAGAGCCTTAAGAATAATAACAAATATAGAATGAAAATAAGAATACCTTTAATGATGTGAACCCTTCTGTGAATATTGTGCAGGCTATCATTCTTGTAGTGGTGAATGACTGTGGCTTATAACTAACTTTTATTGTTAAATTCTGAATTAGCCACTGTGATTCTATGTCGAACTCATACAATTCCCATCTGTCACTGAAGGCCCTGAGGGGCCCTCACTGTGCCTCTTCACCCTAACTGCCACCTTTCCTGGATAGAGAGGCTCCTGGGGTGGGGACTGGACTACAGGGAGCTGCAGTGCACCAAGGATCAGCCCACCCATGTGCACAGCTGAGGAGGAGGAGGAGGGTCGCTGAGGGGCACCTCTGTCTCCCACCATCTCCTCCTGCCATGATGTTCCCACCCTGGAGCCAGCTGAGTTTGAACTTCTAAAACTGTCAGTCAAACACTGTCTCCTCCTTTGAGATATGGAGGTCAGGCAATTTATCCAGCAGTGGAAAAGCTGACCGGTTGGCCCATCTTCTAATATAGGCATCCCCAGCCCCAGGCCACATACCAGGAGGTTTGTGACCCCCGAGGCAGCAAAGCTTCCTCTGTATTTCTAGTCGCTCCCCATTGTGTCTGTTTCCACCTGAGCCTCCTGTGGAGTCAGATGCTCGCAGCCTTAGACTCTCATGGGAGCCAGAGCCCTCTGTGGACTGTGCATGTGAGCAAGGGCCAAGAGCTCCTGTTGGTTTAATCATCCTAGTGCCATCTCTACACCAATCTGTGGAAAAATTGTCTTCAATGAGACCGATCTCAGTGGCCAAAAACTCTGACACCTCCCCTTAGTAGGGAGGGGACCTTGTCATTAATGTTTAATTATTTCATGAAACATTAGTGACTTGCATATGTACAGGTATTCAAAAATTGCTTTTTGTTTGTTCCCTGAGTTAATCTTCTCACAAAAAGTGCAGTTTTATAAACCACTTTGAAGAAATTCTATAAGTAAAGACAGCACAGTTATTTTTCTGAAGTAACAAAAGGCAAAGTTACCCTGTTATGATATGATTTTCAGCCCACATATTGGAACAATAGGCAGAATCATAATATCTCCAACAGCTTAGCCATCTGTCACTGCTCCCGAGAGCTTTAGGGAACCGTCGGTGGGGTGGGACCCAGGACAGTGTTATCCCTGCTATGGGCTGAGGCTCGGGTGGCTTAGTCTGTTAACCTCTCTGAGGCAAAAAAAAAAAAAAAAAAAAAAATTGGAAAGGTGGTTTGTTAATCTCTAAAGTATTTTGATAAATCAGAGTATAAAATGTGTTTATGTTTATGTTAAAGAGGTCACTTGCTACACGCATAGGCATGTAAGATTCAATTTGGGGTAAAGGTATTTATCTCTCCAAACTTTATCATTTTTTTTATGATGAAACCACTAAAATCCTTTCTTGTAGTTGAACTGTAAATTCATTTCTGTTATCTATGACAACCATACTGTGTGGCACACCCCAGGACTCCCGCTCCTGTCTCCCCATACCTCGGTACTGACTGATCAGCTCTCCCCAGCCCTCCCACCCTGCACTCTCCCCACACCTTAGTAACCTTAGTACCTCAGCACTCCGCAAGCTCAAGTACTGGTAAACTTTGCATATGGGTGATGCAGTGCTTGTTTTTCTGTGCCTGGCTTATTCTACTTAACATAATAATCTCTAGTTCCTGTGGTAAAGGATAGGACTCTGTTGTTTTTTATGGCTAAATAGTATTCTGCTGAAGGCATGTGCCCTTGGGGACCTCTAGGTTGCTTCTATAACATACGTAGTAAATTGTGGCTAGTGCTACAAGAATCGTGAGAGTACAGCTGTTTCACTGACAATCGGTGCAATTTTCTTTGGATGTTCACCTAGTAGTGGCTCAATGAATGGTGTGGCAGCTCTATTTTAACTTTTCCAGGAAGTTCTGTATTGTTCTCTGCCAACAGTGTGCAAGTGTCTCCATTTCTCCGCTTTCTTGCCAGCACTCTCCTGGCCAACTTTATCCTGACAGTAGCTCTTCACGCTGCTGAGCCGACGACGTGTTACAGTGCTGGGCCTCGAATTTGCATTTCCCTAGGCTTAGTGATTCCGAATGTCTTTTCATGTAGTGGTTGGCCATTTGCATGTTTTCTTTTGAGGAATATCTGTTTACATTTTAGTTTCATTTACTGATAATCTATTTATTTATTACACCATCGAAGTTTGGTGTTCCTTACAGATTCTTGTTGGTAACTTCTTGTCAGATGCATAGTTTGCAAATGTGTCTCTCGTTCTGTATGTTAGCTCGTTGCTCTGTTGATTTTCCTTTGCTGTACAGAAGCTTTTTAGTTTGATGCTATCCCATTTGTCTGTTTGAAATAAATTTACCAGATACTGATGGCCAGTGTTTATTGGTGGCCATTATGTTCCACACATGCCATCCGAAGTACTTTTCCTAAATGGTTTTGCTTTAAACTTCACAGCTCTGTTCCAGGTGCTATTCAAAGTGCTTTTCCTAAATAGGCATGCTTCATCCTCACAACAACTCTTTGACACATTATTATACTTGTTTTGCGGGTGAGAAAATTGAGAAAAGCAATTAAATAACTTGCCTAAGATCAACAGTTAGAAATGGGATGCTAAGCACTGCTATGTCAGGACAGGAAAGGCCAATCCTGCACAAAAGCAATGTGCATCAGCAAAAATTAGCTGTCCACTTTTTCAAAACTCTAAAAATTAAAGATTCATAATAATCTAAGGAGCTTTTATTCAAGAAAAAACGTGGCAGAATTTTGATTTTAAAAAAACCCAACAGGCTTAGTGCTTTAAAACATTCTATTTTCCCCCCTTTTGCTAGTACTATGGTACTCTTGAAAACCAGCAGCTATACAACCACTGTAGCTATGATAACTGTAACATTCTGGCCACTAGAAAGAGACACTGGGTCTGCAGTTCTGCATTGTCTCTGTTCAGCCAGTCAGAAATCTCCGAGCCACCCCCACAAACACATAGGGGTTGTCTCTACCGCTACAACACCGCACAATCTCTGGGAACAGCTCTATCTGAAATGCATTTACCATGGAAACAACAGCAATTATTTACCAATGAGTCTCCCTGAGGCCGTGATACTGATTGCAGGTACAAGTTGTAGATTATTCCTTCCATAAGCTAAGTCACCCCAACTTGCTTGTTTAATTTGTCTCCGTTTTCCCTTAGCACAATTGCAAACAGACACACACACACACACACACACACACACACACACACAAAGCCCTTCTTCCTTTAGCCAGAAACAAGCAAACAAAAACAAACAAAACCTTCCATACCTACTTATAAAGCTAAGCAGGCAGAGGGATCACCAGGCTGCTAAGTCTGCCAGCAAAAGCGTGGTCCACTGTAGCCGACTCCCTGCTGCACCCAAGTGCCACCATGCTGCTTGTACTGCATCCCCTTAAACTCCCATTGTTCCTGTGACATTCAAACCCACCACCACCACCACCAGGAAATCGTTTCAACTCTCTGGTTCAGCAGTCCTCAAACATCAGGTTTATGTAAAGACCCTCATACTATGTACATGTTACTCTGGGATATCTTTGCTAGCATATCGTAGAGAACAAACAACATACAGAAAGTCTCGATAACTCATATCACAGATGAGACATATTCCTTATCAGTACAAATATCAAATGACAAGTGGCTCATGACATCAATATTAAATCTGAAATTGTGACTGATCTGAGACATAAAACCCAGAATATGACAAAACATTAGAGATACAACAGTTATTTTATTTAATAGGATGTAGCAAAAATGCTTTTGAATGAATTTCAAAATCAAACACATAACCCTAATTTGTGGATTACACTTTAGAAAGATAGCACGGTTGTCCTGACCTTGACTGACATTAGTCATTTAGGACTCTCTTAGAGGCACAGTGACTATTTACAGCAGAAGTTATGCCATTGCTACCTACGGTAAAACCTTCAAAAGTTTCCAGTTTCAGTCACAGAAAAAAATTGATGTATTCTTAGTGATTCGTAATATTCTACAAGGTCTGCTCATCCTAGGTAACAGAGTTTTTTAAAAATTGTTTTGTTTTATTACAAACAATGAATATATTATTTGATGAGTGGTTGAAAATGATGTAAAGCAGAGTTTAGAAAAAAAGTCTTAGAGCTGTTTAGCTCTACTGTGAAACTAATCACAATGGCCTTTCATGGAGCAGAAACAATTTTAGACAAAATCATTAAATTTGCGTATGAAACTAAGTGAAATTATAATCCTCTCTCACTTATTTGTATATATATGTATGTATATATAAATGAATGGTGTGACATGTGTGTTACTTCATTGGATTCTGTTTTTACAATCACGCTGTGGGGAGGGTGCTATCTTTTTGCTGATGGTAGAATCAATAACATGGCTATCTGCAAAATACAAAAGACCAGAAAATCAGTCATACAGGAATTTCTAGACATAACATGGGACCGTAAGAAGTAGCCAGGGTTTTACTGGCAAGAGCTCAGAGAGCCAGGCTAGCCTTGATACGGGTTGTGACCCCGAAACCTTGGGCGAGCTCCCTTGGCTATAAAATGTTGACCATGAATCCTACCCAACAGCAATGTGCTCCACCGGTCAGATAAACGGAGGCTCGTAGAGCCGCTGTGTTTCACTATTATGGTTGACAGGAAAGACACAACTTTAAAATTTTTCCATCTATTTACTAATAACAATGCTAGCAAAAATTCTGGGAAAGCTCGTTTTGGGTTGTGTTTCTGACTCTGCCCAATGTTCCTCATTTGGAAAGTGTTCCCTGAAAGCCTGTGTCACCAATCAAATCAGAATTACTGCTTTCCGCTACAGGACCACTGTCCTGAAGACTGATTACCTTTTAACAGTGATGTGAGATTTCCTTTTCTTAATAGGAAATAACAGTTTCATGGAGTGGCCTGGCAGGGCTCTATACAACAGCGTCAGTCAGCCCGACATGCGCTTTTTATTAACTGTATTTCCTGTAGCTGCACAGACAATGAGAAAGCCTCTCCGGTGAGCCGAACCAATTATAACTGAACAGGTACACTTTTTTCCGCGGCCTGGTCATGATGTCAAATGTTTGATTAGAAAGGTCTTGTGCTTTTAGCTAAATGAGGCTAAATTTCTTTCCATTTGCAAGAACAAGCTATTTCTGCCTTTATTGCACAAGCTCTTGGTATCTTAATTCTAGACTTTCAAAGGCAAATAGAATCTGAACTATTACACTCTCAAGATGGGAAAACAATATTGTTATATTTGCTTGCAAACAAGTTGAGTTAGTGTTGGGGAGAGTAGTTTGTGCCTGCACAGAATCAGTACACTGTGTGACACAGGAGGAAACAGGGACAAGGGACATGAGAAGAATGGGTCCCCATGGAGGGAGCACGGGATCTCACTGGTGCTCACAAGGGTCTGGCCACGTGAGAAGTGAAAACAAAGGCCAAGAACAGATTAAGAGGGCCAGAGTCCAGGACTGTATTTCACATAACAAGCACCAAAACAAACAAACAAACAAACAAAAAACAACACAAAAGAAAAAATATCCAAAAATAAAAGTAGTAAGACCCAAAACAAAGCAAAACCAGCTACTGTTTATTTTAAAAAGATAAACATTGTAACCAGTGAAAGCATTTGTAGAGTGAATAAAGCTTTTGTGAACATTTAGAAAACACTTGCCCATTTCTCTCTCTCTCTGTCTCTCTTTCTTATTGAGATAGGATTTTGCTATGTAGTCCAGGCTGACCTCAGACTCACTCTATAGCCCATTTTGGTTTCAAACTCGCAGCAATCTTCTTGCCTCATCCTTCCAGTTGCTGGGGTTACAGGTATGCACCACCTCACCCGGCTTGTCTTTCTCTTGCACCTCTGCAGAAAGAACCAGTTCCTCAGCAGCATCAGGAAAATGGAACTCCAAGAGTAATGGCTCAGTTGTAATAAAGTGGAAGTATATGACATCCTCCAAAAAAGATCAATAAAGTAAATGTTTTATATAATTTTAAATTTAAAGAAAAAGAAATGCAGGCCTGAAATAGAGTGTTGGTCTTGAACAGAGGTAGGTCTAAAAATCCCCTCAGAGAAGGAAGGAAAAGTGAAAACAGAAGCCAAGTTCTTACAATATGCAGGATTAAGAAGAAAAAGCAGCCTCTACTAAATCAAGCACTATAGGCCAGCATTCCTCTTGGCCCTGAAAAATCTACAGGACAACGTCACCAGAAAGGCTACTACCATTGAGATGGCACAAGCTTGTTTGACATCTCTCCTCTTTCTTTTCTATCTTTAAAATTCTGTGGCTGCAACAAAGTCATTTGTTGACCCTTTAAGGAACTTCCATGAAGATTTTGAGTTGCTTTCACATCTTTATGGACCAGTATATACATACAGAATCACAGATTGCTGGAATATTTAGGCTAGAATAGCGATGACTGTTCACCATAATCTCAATTTATAAATACAAGCACTAAGCTTGTCCTAGACTACACTGCCAACTAGAAACCAACCCAGGACAATATCCCTGGCCTTCTAGTTTCCATAGAGTATTTATTTTTTCACCACAGCTAGCCCACGACAGATTAAATTTTCAACATTTTCCAAACAAAATTGCATCTATTTAAAAATCAAAGAAAAAGTTTGTATTGTTAGAGAAAGCAGGCACAAGCTAAATTTGAAAGACCAGCCACACCTAAATCATAAAATGAAGACCCTTATTGTAATTAAGAAGGAAAAATACAACTAATAAAGAAAAGAATGTTTGGCTCTGTACTCAAAACAAATGTAGGATTAACTTTTTCTGGTTCCCTTCATTGCTGCTCTCCTGGTCTATGGCAATTCCCCGCTGGGCAAAGTCTTCCTGATCAATGTGGTTCCACTCTTTCTTCCAGAAAAAGCTTTTAAAATGTGACTCAGAGCATGGCCTTCCTCCGCGCTTCGTCTTCCAGTCATTTCCTGTCTCACAAAGTGTTAGGTCAACATCACTAGAATGAGTTGGAAACACGTGGTTTGCTTCTCCTTGCTCCTCTTGCATCTCCTTCCTGTGATCTTTAGTTACTGCATCCACCCACCCATGCTTTGGGCTGGGTCTTCAGCATCACAGGCAAAACCTGCATCCAGGAGTACCAAACCATTTTCCAGGGTGTGAGCATCTAATATGGTGTATCCAACATTATTAATCAATAGATACTTGCCGAGTGGAAGATTTGAATAAAAATCTGATGGTCTCCATGTTAGAATGTATAATCACTGGTTTCTCTCAGATGATAATATAAAAATTCTACATTGACCCAGAGATTTCCTTTCTAGCTATCTTCCAAAAGACACAAAGATGCAGCGATCTGTGCATACCCATGTTAATATCAGCATGAGTCACAGTAACTAAATCTTGGCAGAAGCCTATGTGTCTATTAACAGATGAACAGATAAAGTCAATGTGCCATCTATATCCAATGGAATACTACTCTGTCATAAAGAAATATAGATGAGTCATTTTAGTAAAATGAGTGCACATTGAGACCCTAAAGTTAAGTGAAATAAATTAGACACAAGTTTAAATATTACATCATTTCTGTTATATGAGAATCCCAGAATATAAAGAGCAAAATAAAAGATAAATAATAGGAAGTAAGGAGATCGAAATTGCTCAACTGGCAAAGGGATCAAGAGATGGAGAGAGGAGGAAGAGAATGAAAAAGGATTAAGATGTGTACATGAACCACAAAACACAAGAAATGTAAACATTATGTATTAAAAAGATGGACTAGTACTAGTACAAATTATATAAAGATTCTGCACCCTACAAAACAAAATATCACTGACTCTTCCTAAAGCTCAAGAAAAAGTTCTGTTATCTTCATTCTGAGTTGGAGGTAACTTCAGATGAGCACCAGAAATTGAAAGACAGACATATTTTAATAAGGAGTTTTAGCTAAATGGAATGTCAATCCACTGACCAAAATGGGAACACCAGATATAAAATTTCAAATTCTTTCAAAGCAACATGTTTAGCATATTTTCATTCAAATCCATCCAGATTATTTTAAGGAAATTAATGGACAGGTTTAAGAGTTCACTAGACATAATAGGCAACAAAGAATTTATATAGAAAAAGAAAGACATTAAAAAGAAAATTTTTGTCAACATTAGTACCTACTGAAAGTTGCAATTTTGTGAGTTACTGATACTAGTTTAAGATAAATTAGATTTAAAAAATCAAGTAAAATGTTGGAAACTGCCTCCAGGTGGACGAGTAATAAAATAGTTTTAGGCAAGGATCGTGGGTGTGGCATGGATCAGTGGTATAGCATGTAACCTCAACCTTCAGCACTGAAAAAGAGAAAAAATAAACAAAACCACCCAACCCCCCAAAAAAGCCCAAACAACGACAAAAAGAAAAGAAAAAAATGAAAAAAAGCAAAAAGAATAATCAAATCAATATATGGATGTTACTGAGAAATTCTTTAAAAAGATGGGATCCTCATTTCATATCTAAAGTAAATTATTCATGAATTAAAAAGTAAGAAAATGAACAAAAGTTTAGAGTAACTTACAAGAGGTCTAATTTCAAGGAAAGTAAGTCTCTGTGGGCTGAACCACTGTGGAAAAGCACTGACCGTGATTAAAACAAGCCAAAACAAAAAAAACCTTGGAGACAATTAAGACTCAGTGGTTAGTCATTAGGGGTTACAACATTCATTTCCTACACCTAGTCATCACCAGAACCTTGAGAAGTTTAGGTTTACACACGAGTGCACTCTTAGTGGTTCCTTGAAATAGAAAAGAGCAAACTTAACCTAGAGTTTGGTGCATTTAAGATGGAGAACTCTCCTGCCCTTGGACACTTGCATTGAGGTCACCCAAGGTGACTGAGAACTAGGTAAGAACAAGAGAAAAAAGGGGTCTATTGGAGAATTTATAAAATTTCCATATACATTACTGGGAATAATGGAAGAGGGCATCGGACTGCCAAAAACTGTATGAAATTAAGGGCTAGTTTAGTTTTATCAAGATAGTTACCAAAAGAAAACCCAAGATGCAAAGAGATGAACGGAGGTAATTGCATGGCACGTGGACATGCACACACATTCATATAGTTATGCACATGTAAGTGCATGATGTATACCTGTGCAAAATCATAACACATACTCATAGAGACTTTATTCAGCAAATCAGATTTGATGAGGAATAACTAGAAACAGTTTGATTCTAGATCTCTGATATCCTTTCAGATCTCTGTGACATAATGGTGTTCTAATCCTGAAAAAAGTCTTGGAGAGATCCAGTCATTTTTAGTGAACAGATAGTTCATAGAAATAGGTATTTGTGTAATATCCAGTTAACTTGTCACTTCCTGTAGTAACAAAGCTCAAAATCCTTCCCTCATTCAAGATTTCTTCTTGTGTTAGCTTAGTTCCACTGGAATCTTTTCAGTCTACAGCACAGAAGCACTTCATAATGAACTTTCTGCATCTCCTTCCTTTAGGCACTAACTTCTTTTTTCAATTTCTCCACACAGGGCTCTGGTGGGGTGAGTGGGAAAGAAATAAAGAAAAAGGACACTTGCCTTTAGGTCCGTGTATTCCTAGTTTTGGGTATGGCAGGAATCAGTACCCTCCTTCTGTTGATAGGTACCTCTGTGGGTTCCTCAGGAACCACCCCAGTGGAACTACACTGAAGACTCCTTGCCGAGGACATCCAGCCTTGGAAGTTGTCGCCCTCAGCACTCCTGCTCATGAAATCCATCCGTTAGTCCATGTCTCTTCCCTTCTCCCAGACTCACTGTGGCTCCAGAGGACCCATGCTGTCTTTCCGTCAGAGTGGAAGTGCAGTTTCCTCTCAGCATAACTGACTAACCCAAGGCAGAAGGAGAGTGTCACAGCCTCTCACCTTCAGACTCTGAGGCTAAGGATCAAATGCCAGGCCCTTATTTCCTCCAATTCCCCCTGCCCAACAACAAGGTCTCGAGATGGATGGCTTGCAGTTGCTGTTACAGCTGAGGAGAGGAAGAAGAACTGAAACTTCTTTGTTCATAAAATCCAGGAAACGGTTAACAACCATCTGCAAAATGACCATCTCTCTTCACTTTGCTCCCATCTCAATCTTTCTCTGACTTTGTCTGAGAGAAGGAGAAAGACCCTAGTACTTTAAGACATTTGCTCCCAGCTTCCAAGGTGGGGGACAAGGTAATAATGCTGGAGTTGACTGTAGGAGCTTCCAGCTCCTCCATATATAGTCCAGGTTGCTTCCTTTGATGTAAGAGCGCGTGGCCTTGCATTCTGTTCTTAGGATGTTTGCCTTCGGAATGGTTCTTAGGATGTTTGCCTTCGGAATGGTTCAAGGCCAGATTCAAGTATAGTGAACAGTCTACTTGTGCACACATATGAGACCAAATATCACTTTATTATAGATATAGAAAATACAGAACTGTGCATGTATGTGTACCACATATATAACCATGCCACAATATATAACCAATACCCAAGTTATATTTATAGAACAAAATATTAATATGGTAAGATTGTTGCTATTTTCTTAATTTTTTGTGTTTTCTAACAGATCATGTCTTACTCCTAAAGCTATAAAAGTGTGTATGCATATATGAACATATAAGAAAGGGATCACTTTTTAAAAGTGTAATCATGTTTAAAAATAAAAAAGCCCTGGAAAAAAATTAAAAAGCAAATTTTGAATAAGTTTAATATGTGATAAAGCACCAGAGAGTTGGGAATAATTACTTAATGAAAAGTATTGAGAAATTGTGGAATAGCTCCCATAATAAACATCAGATGAGTTTAATAATCTGTAATTTGCATCCACCAGTAAACATATATATACATCCTCTGTATATATGTATAAATGTCTGTATACACATTGAGATACATGACATATGTCCATTATATGCATATATAAATAGAAATATATACATTTATATGTGTGTATATAAAAACAATGAAATCTTCTAAAAACTAGAAGTAAGTAAGATTTTTGAATATATATGGATCACTAGAGTACAGGTAAAGTTTCAGAATCAATAAGCGTAAATGGAAAGGTGGATAGATTTTGGTCACTAAATGTTTAATATTTCCATATGCTATAATAGGGAGAACAAATCACTATGTCCTGGAAATATTTCAAAACATGACAAATGTGCAGATTCTTCTTCATATTCAGTACAGACTAGAAAAGAACTGATGTAGTACAAAATAGGATGAAACTGTGACCCTTCCAGAAACATTTATGAACTGTTATGTGCCAGAAACTTTATAAAACACTGAGAAAGCAAACACAGATATGTGTTCTCAGGGCTAAAAAACAGAGTCTAGTTAAGAGGTCAGACAAGTAAAATCACCCATTGGCACACTCCATACTGAGAGTTCTGATAGTACCTTCTACGCAGTTATGGACACCACAGGAGCGGCACCAAATGCAGACCTGTCAGGTGGGCGGTGGAGCGTGTAGCAGCACAGAGTGGTCCAGATGAAGGGCGAGGGGTTCCAGGTCTGGAATTCTAGCTCTAATACTCATGAGGAGCTCTCAAGGGAGCTAGTCTATAAATTGGGAACTCTCCTTAATTCAGAGGGATACTACTCAGAGACCTTGAGAATCATTTAATCATTTCGAATTTAGCTGGCTTCTAATAAAAAGTTGTTAAACTTGCAAAATAAGATTTTCCTCTCATGATAAATATGTTGTTGTTTTAAAGATAGTGTGAAAGTTCTTACATTATTCTTTAGCGAACCCAATTTCTCTCTAGCTCCAGGCATAATGGAATGCTTCATTTTCTCACCCCAACATACACGAGCATTGTGAATTTCTCTGGCCAGTTAAATGAGTGCACTGGATAGAGATGCGAACTCATGTTTGTGCATGATTTTTCAGTTCACAAGTCTTTGCCTTCCCTCTCTCCTACCACGATACCTGGCTGTCTTTCAGAGACAGAGCCCACGGGGGCGGATTGCTTTGGAAAATTTTCCATTGACAACTTACAGTTCCATGTATTTTAAGCTACCAAATTGAGCACGTTAATGATTCCTACAATATTTTTTTTTTGGAAAAATAAGCATCAATCATTCATGGCTTGAATTTTGATTCTAAAATCACAAAACTTCCCCATGCTAGAGAGTCCCTTCATTATTTTTACCTAAAAATATAACAGCCCAGGACTGGGTCTGGGAAAGCTATCATATAGTGATGAGCTTTTTCCCACCTGTAAAAGTGGGATAAGATAATTACAGAACTTTGTTGGCTATTTTTGAGAATTAAATGAATTTACAAAGAGAGAAATATTATAATAGTGATGAGTCATTGTAAGCCTCAGTTAATAAAGCCTGTGTTCCCACTTCCAGGCTTTTCAAGAATTTCTTTTGTCCCTTATACTTTGTTGAGAACTCACCTTCTCTCGCATTCTTCAGCCTCCTTCCGCCCTCTCACAGAACTTCAGTCACATTTCTGTCTTCTGACACCCGAAGCCTCCTCCTTACCCCACTCCTCTACTAAGTCACAGAGCTGCAGTGAATGTCAAGCCAGACAGCTCAGCTCGGACACGTCACAGCCACTTCAAACCAAGCAAATGTCAAACCCTAACCCTGCCCCGTGAAAGCATCCTTCTGTATGCTGTGTTCCTGATTCTATTGAAATTTTAAATGAATGTTAATGAATTCACCACCGTCACTTTGATGCTTAGCAAGAATCTGAACACTGTACTTTGCATTGCACTTTTCTTGTTCCCTACTTTTTAGCAACATGTCTTGTATAGACTCCATATGCTGAAATTCTTTTCAGTATGTCTCTTTCATTTTCAGAGATGAGTGAGTTTCCTCCTTCTTATCCTATGGCTTTGGCTTTCTATCCAGGCTCTCTCCACAGTTTGAATTACCTCTCCATAACTAGAGTATTCTACCAGCTTGGTTCAGATGGGATTGATGTTGTCCCTATTTTAAGTGTACAATTCAATAATTTTAGAGAATTTATAGAAATGTGCAACAATTACCACAATTCAGTTTTAGAAGTTCCTAGTCACCCAGAACTTTCCCTCATGCTTGTTTCTGTTCCATCTCTGTTCCTATTTATTACTCCAGGAAACCACTGATATATTTTATCTCTCTAGACTTTCCTAATCTAGATATTTTGTAGTTAAAACAGAAATTTTCTAGTTATTTCCATTCTGATATTGCTAGAATAACTTCTATGTTTTTTCTCTGTGAAAAGCTTACTTTCTTTAAAAATTACAGTAGTTTAAGACAGACCAACCTTTTGTTTCTCTTCACTCTTTCCTTCTTAAAGGAATGAAATTTACTGATTACTTTATGAAGAGGAAAAAAGAAAATTTCAACAAATTTATTTGATATGGTAAAGTTTTAGCTGTGATTTTAATGGGACATTAAATCTGTTTCTAAAGAATGAGTGTAACAGGCGACTACATCTTAGAAAAACAAAAGAAAAAGAAAAACATGACTAATAATAAAGAAGAAAGAGTTGGATGTGTGAAGGCCTTTAAAACCTAGTAGGGAATCTCTCAGAAGTTGACCAAGCAGAGAAAGATCAAAAGCCATTTGTATTATTCAAGTTACAAATCGCTGGACTCAACACCCAACACCCACAATTTAAAGGGGGAGAAGTTTATTGTGGTGCACTGTTCAAGATATTTAGTCCATGATCTGCTGGATCCAAGGCAGAAAGACCATGGTGGAAGGGCCTGGCAGAGGAAACCTGCTCAATTCATGGCAGCCAGGAGTCACAGAATTGAGTGGAGGAGCTGGGGAGGGAGATCACCGCCCAGGGCAAGACCTCAGCGATGCCTCACTTCTACCATGCCCTCTCTCCTAAGCGCATGTCCATCTATGAACTCATAGGGTCAATCTGATGATAGGAATACCACCCCCAAGATCCAATCACCTTCCAAAAACCCTTTCTCTCGTCACCTGAGGCTTTTGGAAGGCAATTTCACTTACAAAACACAATAATCACATAAACCTGATGTTTGAAACAAGTCAGGGGGAGGTCAGCATTATAGCTTTTAATGGGATGTCCCCCCAAGCCTCAAGCAGTCAATGGTGGGGCTTTCAGAGGAGGCTGGCTCTAGGGTGCGTGATACTGGATCAAGGATGTGATGCTGGGATTGATTCATAGGGTGATGCTAGGATTAAGGGTGTGCATGCTCCCCAGCTTAAGGGTGGGTAGCCTGGGTAAAAATATGAGACAGAAAGAGGGCTGCTGTTGTTGCTTGTTGCTTGATGTCTTGTGATTACCACTTGCTTGTTGACTTCTGCCTGCCCTACCCTGCCTTGAATGGGCTACCCTCTGCAACGTGCCTCTGCCTTGCCACTCTGCCTTGGAACCAGCTGACTATGGACTGAACCTCTACAAACTGTGAGCCAAAATAAACCTTCACTCACATTAATAATGAGTGAAGGTTTATTTTGTCTCATCAATGATAAAGGTAACTAAGACAGTCACGGAACATGCAAACAGTGTTTTGACCATTGGTGAGAGAATGTTGCAAGAGGACATATTATATTGAGGAAGCCTCATTCTCCATCTATATCCCAGTGGCTAAGGGTTGAACAATGTGAGAAACCTGAGAGTCTTGCAGTAACAAACTTGCTAATGGCACTTCTCAGAGTTTGACCTCCTTTGCCCTTCCACTTTTGTGCTATTGTTCTCTCTTCTAATAATCACAAACCTCCCAAGACCATCACAGAGCTCTTTCTGCACTATCATCAGCACAGGGTCCTCCTTCTGGCCAGATCATACTAAATTTCGACTATGTCTCACTAATTCTCTGATCTAAACATTTCAATCTGGATATTGAAATGTGCATTTCTGAATCCAAATTTTGACATAAGGTCTTAATAAATTTTTCCAAGGATCCCTGTATTATCCCTCTAATAGTATTTTTCTCTGAAATGCTTATACTATAATTATCTGTTGTCTTGAGTCTAACCTATTAGAAGAAAGTCCACTAAGGACAGTTACTATACTTTTTCACCAAATGAGTCTCCAGAATGGATCATAACCGAGGACACATAATTAAGATTTTATACCTGAGGACTTAGAATAAGTACAAATAATTATAGAATAACCATTATTTTAATACTTTGCCATAATTATAGGTAATAGTTTAAAAGCATTGTACATACAATGAATAATTAATATAATACCTAAAGAATTGCTAAAACAGTAATTTTTTAAAATTATCTCCACCTTTAAATCATCTCCACTGTAATTATATGTCTAGTTTTCCTCAAGTAATCATGATTCTTCATGAATTTTTCATTATTAGGAATAATATGTCCTTTATTCTTATCCCCTTAACATGTTAACTGTTGTTATCCTTATCATGATTTATTTACACATATTAAGATTCATATCAAAGAGAAAACTTCTTGCTTTCCCTGTATTTTGTGCTATTGCCCAAATTATACCAAATCCCAAAATTGGTATTCCTAGGCCTACTCTTGGCTCTGGATCCTGAAGCTTATTTCAGCTAAACACTGAATTGTGACAAACTAGCTTTTCTCCCAATGCCAAAACTCATCAGCTAAAATCTGTCTCTTTGAATATTCAAGGTATTCTCATTGTTGGGCCAGGAAAGAAAACTCTTAAGTGTGACTGGCCTACGTGTGTGCGAGGCCGGTGTGTCCACACGAAGCCTT
Source organism: Hydrochoerus hydrochaeris (assembly GCA_004027455.1). Lineage (NCBI taxonomy): Eukaryota > Metazoa > Chordata > Mammalia > Rodentia > Hydrochaeridae > Hydrochoerus > Hydrochoerus hydrochaeris. The sequence continues at coordinate 100,239 of PVLA01002292.1, forward strand.
CCTGCTTGTCTGAGGACTTTCCCTGACCTGTGAAATTCTCCAGAGGTAGGGCTGCAAGCTCTGTCAGCAATCCAGAACAGACCTAGTGCTGTGGCACCTCTTGAAGACTGATCTTTCTTGAAAAGACGAGATCTAAACAGATTTTAAGAGCAAGATATGGTACCAATCCTTCTAGCTTTCATTAATGAATCCATGTATGTAATTATTTCTCCTTCAGGACATTTTATATATATAAAATATGAAATCTGTGAGTGAGGTTAAGAATCTGAAAAACGAGCCTAGATATAAAACAGACTGAAGACTGAACTCTAAGGTACTAAGGAAGGTAACAGAAAAGGGGTGAGAAAGAGAGGGAGAGATAGAAAGAGAGACAGACAGAGGCAGAGATAGAGACAGACAGAGACAGAGAGGACTGCTATAAATAATAAGAAAACCATGTGTGCATGTTTTTCTGGAAGATGAAGAAAAGTTTTCAGACAGTAGAGAGTGCTTCACTGTGCCCTCTACCATCTACTAAAGAGTACAGACACTAAAGATCCAAGATAAATTTGGGAATCTGACTCTCAATGGTCACTATGATGTAGATTTCAGCCTCAGGGTTACCTCATCTGAAAAATACGGATAAGAACAGCACTCATCTCATAAAACTGTGAGGAGGAGTAAATGAGAGAACAATGCATGTAAACACCTTCTAGGAGGCTGTATGTGTATTGAGAGAATTCAGTTGAGACGAACTTCAGTGCAAATGAAAAATGCAGCTGATTAACACTCAGGAGCGAGTGAAAGTGGAAGCAAAGCCAAGGAGGGAAAAGCTAACTTGGCTAGGGCAGTTCTCATGCGCGGATAAGGACTGAGAGAGCAAACCTCCCATGACTGGGTATTTTTATCTGACTTTGCAACTGGCAGCTGTGAACTTGTTAAACGTTAACTAACACTGGCAAGGAATTTGATAAAAACAACAAATTTTATTAAAGACAAAGAGCACATGAAGTATAGTTATCTGAATGAGCATAATGCCCAAGAAAGAATAAGATTTTCAATTACACTGGCAGGACAGATAATTATTGCTTTTGTATATTATATGGCTCCATAATTTTATAATCAGCTCTTTGCAATTTTGTGTCATATAAATAGCAATGAATTTTTACATAGCCTTTTTGTCCTTTAGTATATAAATTGTTTCCCATTTGGCTGATTTTATAGTCTACAGTCTTCTGATTTCATAGATTTCCTCTTTTTTGTGTCTTCTTATAGGATCCAAAATTAGTTCTTTGCTTCATGGTAAATATGTTAAATGACTGTTTATCTTCCAAAGTAGCTAAAAGCAACTTGTTCTGTTAGAAGTATATCTTTATACTTAAGTGCAAGGTAGGAGCTTTTTATGACTTCATGATAATATTGAAGTTAGACTGTAAACAATATGTGAAGAAGAGTTTAGACTGTGAAGGTTTGGTCGACAGTTTTCATTAATGCTTATGTAAATCATCACTTGATCTATAAATTCTTAGAGTACTTAAGGGCATTCTGATATTTTAAATTCAAGATTCATTTTCACTTTCTATCTTCTTTCATTTTTAAGATAATTTTTTCTTAAGTTTTCTACTTTCCAAAATTTGGGGAAAATAGTGAATTTTGGAGGCCTATAGGTTTGCATCCACTCATAGCCATTTTCTATCCTAACAGTTACCCAAGAAATTTATTTGAGGATATTATTATTGATATAAATCTGTCTGACACCAACTAAAGCGTCAAAAGATTAAATTAATGCTGAGCTTTCAAGTACCCAGGGAATATAGCTAAGTTTATATGCTCAAATGTGTAGCTTACATCTTATTGATTTATTTCCAAGAAAGGTTTTTTTATTTTAAAATAAACTCATACTTGATGGATACAGTGATGCAGCATTCAGATAAATCAGTTTCAGAAAATGCAAAATCATCTGGAATTTACCTCTTTTTTCCAATTTTTTTTCCATTTTTAAAAATTAAAAAAAAAAAAATTGGGCTGGGGATTTAGCTCAGGGGCATAAGCGCAGGCCTGGCAAGCATGAGGTCCTTGAGTTCAATTCCTGGTACCAAAGATAAAATTAAAAAATAAAACTAAAGGTGGTGAGTTCAAAAAACATAACATAAATATCTCTGAAGCCCAGTGACTACTTACACTGAAATTCCTAACAGGATTGTGGAAAGGTGGCAATTCAAATACCTTCATTTTATATACACTGCACATTGAATATTTCACTTTTTTTTTGCTACTTCTGATCATTTCAAGGACAATTCCAATTTTCTGAAAAATTAGAGACCTAATGCAGAGTCATTTACACCAAATTTTGCTCAATAAGTTTGCTAATCTAAAGCTAAAACAAATTTTTGTTTATATATTTTTCTGCTCCTCAAAAGTAATTAGTATCAGCATTAAAAACGTGATAATTCTATATGTAGTGGCAGTTTAGTTCTAGACATTACTGATACAGGGTAAGAGAACAGTGTCAATTATAATTCTTCAGGACCACTCCCCAAATGACAGCACTCTTGGGTGTTTGAAAGCTCAAAAATCAAAACAAAATAAAACAAAACAAAATGTATTTCCAAGTAGAATTTTATTTCAATCACAGCAATATTTTCAGACATGAATTCTACAGAAAATATTAGTATTTCCTTGTCAGTTTGATAATTTATCATGGAAATTCTTTTGAAACCAGGCAATATTTCTGAATATTTTACAAACTTAACCAGCTCCTTAAAAATTTAATCCTCATTGAAACCAGTCCTCAACTGTAAGTTACAGCATCACGCAAGTTGTGCCCGCAGCGAAACTTTCAAAGTTGGGATTTCTCACTTATAAATATTCTACGCATTCCACGGGCACGGATCCCTACTTGGGAAGTTCCCGCTGTCACCAAGTTATTCGTGCCTGCCCTCACCCCTGCTTGCACACTGGCTCCCGCTATGGTTG
>PVLA01002292.1:103293-149237 GCA_004027455.1 Hydrochoerus hydrochaeris
CCTGTGGGCTTCATGAAGTGGTCTCGTGATGGTCTTTGTTTAGAAGGAAAACCGACGGACAGGCCCTTATGTGAGACCAGGAGCAGGAGGCACCCAGAGTGAACAGCTACCAGGGAGCAGAGGCTCAGGGCAGTTACAGGCTCAAGCACTCTCAATGCCTCACCTCAGGTTAAAAACAACAAATGGTATCATGTATGACAGAACCCTGTCAGTGACAAATGAGCATATCCGATCGCTTATCTCTTCTGTACAGATCTAGATGTAGCCCAGGCCTGTGGCTTCTTCACATTGCCAGTCCCTCTCTGTGTCGCAGTGGTTCCCAAGTGACATCCAGTCCCTGCAGCAGCTGTGAAGTGTTCTCTCTGCACGCCCCAGCTCTGTTGCTTTCCTCCTGCCTTTTCAGCCCTTGCTCTCACTCCGGTACAGAGCTTCTTTGCTGCTTATTGCACTGCACCATCTCTGTTTCCCTTGCTCTTTGCCTGAATGTCTCCTGTGGGTGTTCTTGTCTGACACAAGTCTAGAAACTTCAGCAACAAAGTGGGCACTTGGGCATTAAATAGCCAAACAGAGTTCGCAAAATGCAAGATTTCTGGTACCACTGCAGTCTCTGAAGACATGGAATATCTCATCTTTCAACCAAAGGTTTGTTTTTCTCTCCAGTTATAGACCATTTCATCAGAATACAGAAGTTACATTCCTCCTGTGCTGTGCTCGGAAGCCATAGCCATATATATCTATGACAGGCGAAAGCCCCAGTGAGTTCAAGTTCTTCCAAACTCTCTGAAGCTACTTCTTACATAGAATCTAACCTTCGGGGAATGAGAGTCTAGCCCACAAAATTTCTGCTTAGAACACAATTTTAGACCTAGGTTTGTTAATTTAGCCACTTTATAATACTGCTTCTATCAGTTTAAAAATCCAAAAATGCTGCTTTGAAAGAGACTATTTGAATATTATTTCATAACCCGAAGGGGAATTTTAAGGAGGTTACTCAATAAAACCCACAATTTTTTTTTAAGATCCTACATGTTATTTTACCAAATTAACTATTGCATTAAAAAAATAGCATCTTTTTATATAAAGCTGCCTGGGCCTTGAGGGAGGTTACTGTTTCCTTGGAATTTAGCACTTTACCATTTTACCTGCACCTGTCACTGTTGGTACCTAAATTACAATTCTCAAGTTTCTACTTCAATATTTTTTCTTCGTTTTGCGTAGCAGTTACTAATTCTAGAGGATATTTGCTAATCTTACCTTGGAAAACAATCCTTTTCATTGTACCTGGTTCTTAGAACCAATGCTCATATAGTCTTCCTTTCAGACCTTTTAGATGAAGTTTCCCAATTTACAACTGACCACAGAAACCTACTGTAGTTGAACATACTAATCCTAAGTGCATGTTAGACGTCTCCTCTCAGACCTCCCCAATATCTGTCTTGTTACGTAGCAATTCAGAAATGATCTAACAAAGTTAATGACCCATGAGGAAGGCAAAAGTAAACACTTGTAATGGAACATTTTAATGAACTAAATGAGTCTGAATATTTCAACTCTTAATAATCCACATGAATTGTTCTCTGGATTTAAAGCAAGATTTGATATACAACCAAAATCTTAGAGATGTAGGTTCAGTGGCTGCTTCCTACCTGTGAAGTGTTAAAAAATGTTCTATCCAATCACTTCAAAAGTGTGCATGATAGAAGAGCTTTGCTGTAGCTATCAGAAGAAACATAATAGAAATATATAAAAGGATGACATTGGGACAATAAGAAAGAGCTGGCTGCAAGAATTTTTTAGTAGGTTATACAGAAGCTGATAGAATTTCTGTTTGCATTCCATGAATGAACCACTAACCAGATTCCTATCTTCACAGTGAGAAAAGTTATTGAGCATGAGAAGGTTTGAAAGTCTCAACACAGGTAAATTATGCACCCTCTAACATCTTAAAGTGATTTCAGAGAAAATATAGTGCTTTACTGACCACATTAGAATTGATGGGACTAACCATGAACAAGGAGTAGGAGGAGATTCTTCTTGACTGTCTGAGAAACCATCAGTCACAACAGGGGCCGTGACAACATCACAGAACTACTGTCCCCCATCCTGCGCTGTAACCAGTGCGGGGAGGGTATCAAATGTAACCTAACATGTTACGCCAAAAATGCTTCCCTTTGACATGAAACTGTGTCACACACGGTGTCATGAAATATTCATCTACACTGTACCACAGAGCAGTTCTTCATGCACTATAACAAATGCCATCTCATTTCAAGTCTTCCAAGTTTAGCCCATCACTCCCTTCCCTTAATCATCCCTCAAATGGAAATAGTTCCAGGTCTTCTTAATGTCATAGCAACTCTTTTAAAACTCCAGTGAATATTGTCTAGAGTGAGACTCACCCTGGACACCTAGAATCCATGTCCCTATCTGTGAGCAGGAAATGAGCAGTTATTAAGTTGATCTAGAATCTTTCAGGGATTCACTGTAGTCTGTGCAGCATGGATAGCATGGTTTTGTGATTGTGTCTGCTTTGTGTCTCTCCTGATGAAACATTTAAATCATTTTCATGTGTCAAAAGACATTTTAAACATTTATGCTTTTTCTGGGTGCTTTTTCAGTAGTTTAGGATTTTGGAGCACCTCCTTTCTGTTGTACCTGCCGTGGCAGCAAGCATGATCGCCTTCTTTCTGATTGCAGTGGGTGTCGATTATTTTGTGTCTCCTACTCCCCACATACTGTGGTTATGGTATCTCTATTACTGGCATCATTTCCTTCCTCATTGCTGTGGTCTGAATGCATGGCTTCCTAACCTTTTTGGCAAAGAACAAATGTAGTAGGTGTGAATGCTTTTGTCCCCACTGAAATTCATGTGTTAGAAACCATCACCAACACAACAGAGTTTGGGGTGAAGCCTTCTAGAAGAAGTTTAGCTTATGAGGGCTTTGCCCTCCCAATGGACAGACTCCTGCTCTACAGAGATGCTGGGGGAACGCATGTGCTCTCTTCTGTTCTTCTGCTTTATAAAAACATACAACTCTTGTTCCCTGGAAGACGACAACAGTGGTGCTTTCAGGGATCTGGAGACCCTGCCCACATCAATATGAACATGGACATCCCAACCCCCAAACTTCCAAATTTAAGAGAAGCTTTGTTCTTTATAAATTACCTTATCTAATTTTCAGGGTATCTTTTGACTTGTTCTCTTATGTCTTCTTCAAAGATGTTTTATGAGATAGGAAATTTCTGTGGATTTTATCTCCTTTCCCAAAAATAAGTTTAGTGCCGTTCGCCTGATTTCCCCAGCATACAGTCAAAACGCAATGTTTGACACGTAGAATGAAAAGTATTTCCATATCCATATCAGAGCCTTGAAGCTCAAGGCTACTTATTATCTTTTCTGAATGTAGAGAGTATAAACATGGTTTCTCTGTTTCCCTATTTGCTTTGTTTCCCTAAACTGCTAGCAGAACATCTGCCTGGGCAGAATAGATTTCCTACAGACACTATGTTACTACAGCCCATCAGCAACCCGCACCTCCTGGCGGAGGGACCCGCTTTCCCTGCAGCCAGCCGGCATCTTTCAAGAGGCAAAGACCTTGCATAAAGAGAAAGCTGAACAGCCACCCCAAATCTTTAGTGTGCTTATGGAACCGTTCATTCCATCATGATCTCATACTGTTTCTAATGTTATTGATTTTGCTTTTCCATAGAACTGCTAAAGATTACAATTCTAAGACGCGAAACATGAGCAGATGCTCGCATTCTCACACACATTTCTGCCAAGATATTTTTACATCTTTCTGCGCATAAAACAAAATGAAGGCATGTGTTATAGATGCATGCTACCAGCAGCCAACCAGAGGAGGTGTGTTTATTGTATGCTCATTTCCTGGATGAAGTATTAAAATAATTCTACATAGGAAAAATGAGCAGCACTTTCAAAAGGAAAGATTCGCTTCTGAGGCACCTTATAAAACGCTCTTAAATGCTAAAACTCATGGAACCGGCAGTGTGGGCCATCACATCCAAATGTCATCTCTGCTATTTCTAATTCAATGCAAACTTCACACCACATCTACTGGTGAAGCACTGAAATACAAAATGCTGCAAAAGCTTACAGCTCTGTGGATATCACTCACCGACTGTGTGCATCGGTAGGGCTCATTTCAAATCTGTGGCATGAAAGGAAGTAAGCAAATTCAGGAGAGACTTGGAACTAATTCCTCAAGAAAAACCCTCTAGAACAAAATGTATGGAATCACAGCCTTACCTTGGGGGTTGTAGGTGGGCCCGCTGTGCTTTCTTCTGCTAAGGTGAGCAGGGTTAATTTGGTTTCTTTCACCGAGGGATGCTTGGGAGGAAGAGGTGGGGGTCGCAAGACAGAGCTTTCATATCTCCGCAACATGTAATACTGTTCTTCCGTAATCTCTTCTACCAGAGTTCTGACTATATGTGATCCTGTGTCCCTGGACAAATTACTAACTAACCGAAAAGTTATATTCAAGCGGCCGATGGGAATCTCCCAACATTCCTCCGGGTTGGCAAAGTCACTTATAAGTAGGTAAGAGTCTGTGATATCTTCCTCCAACTGCAGTCCTGGGGTAGCAGCCAAAATGTCCTCTTCAATGGAAAGATCTCTCACAGACACCTTCACGTTGAATGGCAAGCAGAACTCCTTAGAAAGTTCAGAAATGTGGTACTGTTTCTTATCGTGAATCACCTCAACGAAGCCCCCTTCCATGTAGAGAGGGAGCTGCGCTGCCTCGTAGGACTTTTTGAGGATTTTTTGACAGGCCAGAACATTCACCTCTGTCTTTTTCCCCTCACAGAGGACTTCCATCGTCTCGGAGCGATGCACTAGATACTGGTCCCCAACAGATACAGAGGACAGCTCCTCATGAGGAGAATGAAAGTCTTTGGTGGCCACAACGTGGAGGAATTCCTTCTCACTCTTGGCTAGTTCCAGGTCATAGGCCGTTGGAAACTCCCGAGGTCGCCTCTTGAATTTACCTTTGTAGCTACTGGGAATCAAGAAGTGTCTTTTGGGAAAATTGCTTCTAATTTCTGAGGCTAAGATCCTAGACGCCTGGTACTTTCGATGGATCACAATGGTTTTCCCAGGTTGTAAAATATTTTGGGGCAGCTGGTTTCCGTGAGGTACTTCTATGACTTCAGCCACTATGGGAAACTCTTTATCAGTCATTTCAAAGAGATCTTCTGCAGACAACAACTGAGGAAACCAGTTAGCATCATAGGAGTCAGTTATGTCTTTGACTTCAACATCTAAACTGGGGAGAATGCGGACTATATCCTTCCGAACTGAAAAGAAAGGAAAAAAAGAGTGACATTTCCTGCCTCAAACTGTTTGCGGTGAGATACTTTCCTGGTACTACACTATTTCTGTTTTTTAGTTTTTATTTTTATTAAGACACATTAATAGTGCATTCATCATGAGAACTTGGTATATAAATGTAACACTTCTTATTTCTTGTGGGAAAGGAAAATATTCAGGTGATCATAATATACTGTTTCTGACATGTGAGCTTCACTTCTTTCAATTTTAAGAGGAAAGACATTACATTTAAAAAGTGTACTTTGACTTAGTTCAATGGTCCTATATATTTGATATGTTATTTTATGTATAAGTCTGGTTTTCAATCTGTATATATGATAATTAACTTTATCTTATAAGATTTTATAAGATAAATAAATGAATCTAATGTTGGAAAGCTAAAAAGAGGTAGAAGGAAAAGGGAAAAGACAGGAATTGAAACATAGGAATCCCCTATGGTGAATTTAGTAACCATTATTACCACAAAAAAGTACTAATAAAAGTAGAAACAAAACAAAACTATAACCCTATTTTTTTAAAGAAATATACATTAACCAGTCCTTTGGAGTCATATGAGCTTCCCCCAAATCCTCCTTCTCATTGCCTAAGGGCAAGCATTGTCTTGATTTGAGTGTTAACCAGTCCTGTGTATGAACTCACAGTTTTATGACATAGTCTTGAATATATATATATATATATATATATATATATATATATATACATATACATATATATATAGTCTTGAATATATATATATATGAATATGTATATAAAAATGATATGTGGTAACATTGTAAGTCATATTCTTGTACATATAAACTTTATATGTAAAATTATTTTTTAAAAAGAGTGTTGGTATTCCAGACAAGATTCTTCATGTACAAAGTCCAACATGTATATTCTTTTTACTTATCCTGTGGGGTAAAACAACACTGCAGGTTCACCAGATATAAAGTACTTAATATTAGTATATGGAAAAGGTTATCAAAATGCAATCTTTTTCCATTGTCAAAGCTATTTGTTTTCCACTGGTGGGTGCTGGGTTACTCTCAGAAAGGTAAAACACTGGTGACAGAAGGGTCACAACTAGCCAGAGCCCTTGGCATAGTGACAGATGTTTTATCACTGTGTCCCTGAGGAAAAATGAGTCACTATATTATTTCTATAATTCTTTGAGACCATAGAGACACAGTATTGTTGTGAAAACATTAATCTGCTACTCACATATAGTATAATTACAAATGGTCTTGAATTAAAAATAAGGTTATGTGTTAATATTAGCAGGATTTTATACCAATGGGTGTAATTTGGATGTCTTTCTAACATAAGTTTTATAGCGTTTTCATGATCCACTACTGTTGCTTAATATCTCTAGCCACTGTTAATATTCCTTCCAAGTTTTTGAAAATGAACACTTTAGAAGACTCAGAAGATACAATTCATTGTTATAAACATCACTTTTGTTGTCACTTTTCATATTGGTAACTCTTTATGGAACATCTGAAATCCTTAATGTTGTAAATTGTATCATGTCATATAGGCTGTGTAACAGTGCTATAAAAACGCAGCAGGAAAAAGTATTACCTTATTTTCTTGAGAAACAAAAATTAAAATAAATGGTTGCCTGAAGACTGAAAATTGAAAAGATTTTTTAATTTTCTTAGAAAGAATAGAAAGTCTGAAAAATATTTATCTTACCAATTTTATTTTATAAAGTTTAACATGCCCTAAATTTTGTTAAGTATCATTATCATAGGCCTCCCTGAAACCTGCAGCAGTTTTAGAAAACAAAATCTTGTTATTTTGACAAAAGTGAATTATATTTAATAACTTCAGATAGGCTCTAGCTAGGTATCCTAGGCTTCTCTCACCTCTCAGGTTTAGGGAAGAAGAAGAGATTGATAGAATAAATAACATTAAGTCTTTCTGGACTCTCTATATTAGCCCATCAGCTCTTATGGACCCTAATTCAAGCTACCTCCATATCTCTATTTGTACACAGCAGATAGGAAATAATCTTATTATCTTGGAGGACTCTATCACTGCTTGAGAAAGGCTCCAGGCCAGGCTACCTAAACTTAGTAAATTTTCTGTAGCTACTCACTGACCTACCTTGTACACTTCTGTTCCAAAATGGACTGAACTAATGTTAGTCTATCACACTACATATCTTACACCAATAGCATTTGATATAGTAGATTTAACTTCTTCTGCTTGGATATTTTCCCTCTAATCTTGTGATTCTTCTAAACTTTTATTTCCATTTTCTTTGTCTCTAGACATCAACCACTACTCACGCAGCTGTAATATATCTTGTTTCTCTAACCTTTTTTTTTATATTCATTTCTACAGCTATTTTGTACAGTGTTGTGTGTTTAAATATCTCTATGGTTCTGCCCTCCCCCAAAAGGTAGTCTGGAGAAGTGATTCTCCTGAATTCCAGATATTTACTTTAGATAGTCACTTGGCTATCTAGTAGATTCTCAGAATCACTATGCCCAATTGGAATCTAATCTCATCAAAACCTACATTATCTGGTGCTTTCTGTATTTTCGTTGTTGGGAACTCTTTTTTATTTCTGCAATACACAAACCTCAGAGACTCTTTTTATAACACTTGCTGCCCTTTTCATTGGAAATACTCTGGTCTTCCTACATTATTTCTCATCTTGTTTATTGCAGTGTTTTTTGAACCAGTATCCATGCTCTGAGATCTCAGTGGAATGACTACAGATCCTCCATCAGTGCTGAATCAGTTGTGTCTGCCATCTGTTCCCATACCCACAATGTCAATTCTTTTCATGCAGAAGACATGCCAAAGTCTTTACCTAGTCCTGGGTGCATGTGGATCTCACTGGCTACACATCACTTCACTCTGACTCACTGCTTTCCTCTGACCTCAGCACAGTCTATTCTGCAGGGATCTTCCCTCTCCCTGCTCTGTCCTTCAGCTCCACAAGTTCAGGGACAACACTTTTTCTGCTTCAAATCTACCTAAGTAGGATCTTGTCAATGAGACCTACTCTATATGTTCCATTCAGTATTGCAAACATCCTTGCTTTTAGCCTTTCTCTCTCTCTTTTCTAGGTCACCTTTTGCTTTTAACTGTTTCATGTAACTTGCCTATGCATTATGACCATTGTCTATTCTTCCTTTTCTCAGATTGAAGCATTGTTTCCCAATCTGTAGAGGTCTCTCATTGTTTGTCAATGAACAATGATGACTGGCTGAAGCAGATATTCAATGCATCAATTGAAGAAATGAAGAACAGTTGCCATGAGAGGGTACTTCAGTGAGCATTAAAAAGAAGAATTCTGTAAATAAGTATAGTCCCACATAAATTTCACTGGGGAAAAAAGTTTTTCACTGTTAAAACTCCTACTGTAACAGCATATGTTGTGTATCTCTTTTAAAATATCTCCAAAGGGTGGGATTGACCTTAATGACTGGTTCAATAAAATAATACTTGTTGCTACAAACCAACAGATATATTAGAGTATAAAATATGGGCAAAATGAAGTCTTCTTTGATCAAGATTTAACCCTTCAGTTAAAAATTACAAGGAAAAATAACAATTTATATGGCAAAAGAAAAATTCAATATAAGGTAATGGCATTTGCAAAGACAACCACCAACTCTTAGATGCGTCAGAGAATTAAGGTTACAGGGAAGAGCACTAGCCTCAAAACCAGATAACAGGTGATACTGAGTTATAGCTTACTGGGAACAGAAACTACAGCAGGAGTTCAGCAACTGGTGAGAGCATCTCAAGAGTAATGGATTAACTGCTGCAAATTAAGAATAGAGTAGCTTGAGAGACAAACTCCTAAAGAGGACCTCACCATGTTCCTGAATCTTACTACCAAGGGTCTCACAAGTTCATAGGGTGAGGACTGGAGGACCCCCCCCCCACCCAGGTGCTTTCGGTACCAGGAAGGAGAAAATGACCATTGCACAATATATCCGGAACACTATGGTTTTCTTCTTAAAAAGTCCTGTCTTCAGGGAAAACTGCTTCACCACAGCTTTATCAACTTGATGGGTTTCAACACAGCCTGATCTTCTCTGTGGGGAAAAGGAAACGCCCAGCTTCAGCCTTCTCTGTAATTCTGTGCGGGGAGGGGGAAATCCCAGCTCCAGCCTCAGCTAACCATTGTGCCTCCCCAGAGGAGAGGAAAAGCTGAGCTGCAGTTCTCACCTTTGCCTCTCAGATGCACAACAATAGAGGTTACATCATACTCCCACCCCCAAAATCTCACCAACGCATCACAGGGCTCCTGGGTCATGACAGGAGACCCTAGATAAAAGAGCGATATTTAAAATCTTACCTAAAACAGAGTCTCTAGGGAAAAGTAGCAAAGGTGACAAAAGCAAAGACACTATAAGGAATTTTATTTTCTGACCCTTACAGCTACAGGAAAGAGTTAAAACAGTCCAGCTCCTTAGCAGACAAACATAAAACTTCTCACTAAATGACTATTTGCCTCATTTCTTCTACCCAAAAGGTCCTAACTGGCTTTCCAAAACAAAGCAAATCAAAATTAAACAAAAATATTACAAAGTATGGTTAAATGGAAAGTTATAAAAATATTTACAAATTATGTTAAAAGGTAAAAAGTGGTCTAGTATAAAGAAGAAACAATGTAGGTAAATATACCAAATTCACACATGGCGGAGATTTTGGAATTACCAGGCCAGCAGTTTAACATGTAATAAATACATTAAGAGCTATCAATAATAAAAAGGTCCATAACATAGGTAAAGGGAAAGAATGTCCAGAGAAAATTAAAAAGAAATTATAAATGTGAAGAGTACAAGAATAGAAATGAAGAATGAGCCAGCCATGGTAGTACACACCTGTCATCTGAACAGGATTACAAGTTCAAGGCCAGCTTGAGAAACTTGGCAAGAGTCGGTCTCAAAATTTAAAAAAGAAAGAAAAAAATTTAGCAGGGGATGAAGTATCGTGGTGGTAGAGCATGGTCTAGCATAGATGAACACTGGATTTGACTCCAGTACTGTACAAATAGTGAATAAAAGAATTTAAAATATAAATAAATGATGAAGAATGATTTTGATGAAATAAAACGGACACTGACAAGGAGAAAATTGACAAGTTTGAAGATATACTAACTTGAGCTTCTGAACTTGAAAAGAGAAAGAAAAAGGTTTTTAAAAAAACTGAAACAAAGATCAAAGAATTGTGGGAAAATTAGAACAGATATATAACATGCCCAACTTGGGGATGCCAGAGGAGAGGAGCAAACAATCTTCAGTATTAGACTGAGAATTTCCCAAATGTAATAAAGTACAGAGAACAGTAAGTATCATGAATACCAAAAATAGCTGTATTTGTAAACATAACATAGAAACCCAGGGAAGGAAAAAAAAGCCCTTACCTAGAGAGGAATAAGAATGCCATTAAATTGTAATGCTTTCCAGAAATTATGCAAGCAAGAATAGAGTGAAACCATGGATTTAACATATTGAAAACTTTAAAATTTTGCACCCAAAAATAATCTGTGAACTTATTTTTCAACATTAGGGGAGAAATACTTTCTCAAGCAAAAATTGAGACAATTTATTAGTACTGCAAGCCAGAAATGGTTTTAAAAAGTTCTTTTTAAAAAGTCAGTAGTAAAGATGTACATAAAGAATGAAAAAAAGGTTAAAGAGTTTGTTTCTAGTCTATTGGTCTAATAAATAACAGACTGTTTAAAATAATAGCGCAAGTGTATTGGATGATTATAACTTATGGAGAAGTGATGGGGGAGTTTAAGGGTTAGGAGGAAAAGATTGTGAATATACTTGGCTATACAGTCTTTTCATACCCATGAAATTATTTGCGTTGTTTGAAATTAGTTGTGAATTCAATTGGATGTAGATGCATATTGCAAACTCTAGAACTACAATTTAAAATGGGTTTTATAGTATCATTGATATGCTAAAAAATGAAGAGAAATCAAATCATACCAAAAAACTCAGTGCTAAAATAGAAAAAGAATAGCACACCTAAGTTTTGTTTTTGATACTTGGACCCAAACTCATGCCATTCCACTTGCCAGGCAGGTGCTGTACCACTGGGCTGTGTCCTTCACCCAGCACATCTAAATCTGAAATAAAGACAGATATCATGAAAGCGTGGCCTGTACATGATTCTCTGAGTATGGAAAGAAATTAAAAAGCAAGATAGAATAGGACAGAGAATATACTGAATAGCAAGAACACCATGAGCAACAGAAAGTAGAAAAATTGGAAACTGTCAGTAATCAATGATCTGGTTTTGCGAATTTCAATTAAAACAAAGCTGCTCATAATCGAACTCATAGAAAGTAAAGAGTGTGACCATAAATTGACCCCTCGAGCGGCAGTCTGAGGAATGGTTACGTACCCTAGGAGGAAATCAAAACATATTTTAAGGAAGACTAAAGTAAAATTAACAATTTGACTGGCTAGTTGAGTAGTTCAATGAGAGGAAAGATTGAAGAACAAGAATCTAATTTTCTTTACTGTTGGCCATGCATAGATTTTAAATATGCTTACAACTCAGTCCTCTCACGTCAGTTAGTGCTTTGAAACCCTTTCCACTTTTGTACACTACTCTCTCCATTTTTTCATGTGTTTTAAGCTTCCCATAGATAAAGCTAAAATTTATATTTGCTCAAAGAACCTATAACTAGAAAATAATAGCCTCAGTTTTTAAAACTAGAATAAATTGATTTTTATGGCAAATATTATTACATCTAAGGCTTTCTTTTGGAGAAAGACAAAGAAACTAGCACTTCTTATTTTGCTTTTTAAAGAAAATAGTAAGCTACATCCTTTCATAAAAATATTTAAAAGCTGAACAGCAAAATTACAGCCTTTAATAAATGTATACAACTTGGCATATTGTTCTAATCATGTGTGTATGTGTATTACACATCCTTTAAAGAAACATTTATTATTTTACAATGAAAAAGGTAGGCCAGGTGTGGTGATGCACCCCTGTAATCCCAGCCTTCTAGGCAGAGGCATAAGGTTTCCTGGGGGTTCCCGCCAGCCTAGGCTGCAAAGTGAGTTCAGAGTCAGCCTGAACTGGGTAAAGAAGCCCTGTCTCAAAAAAAGAGCAAATAAAATAAAATAAAACAATCTTTTCTCAAAGAAGGATATATAGTGAGCTACTTTCAAAACTGTCATTTTCTGAAAATTTCTCTGATTTCAACTCAGAGCATGAGAGACATTCCTGGAGGTATTTATTACAAATTTTCCAGTTTCAAATCCTGGAGAAGAGAAAACAACACATACTTATGCAACCTTATTTGACACTTCTCTGCTTCTTTCCTTGTGGACGAGCATGAATTATTCTGGCCGGGTATGTTTTCTGATTATCCTCAGGGCGCTTCGGTGAACAATTTATGTTCAGTTTTCTCTAACAAGGCCCTGCTGATTTCCTCTCCAGGCTGCTGAGTCATTTCACCGAGCTCTGTCTTTCTGGCTGCTCTGTCTGGGAAAGTCCCTTCACCCCGCCAGGGAGAATGTTAATTAGCTGTGACTCTCTTCTACCTTGTCCAATGCAGCAGTGCTCTTAACTCAGTGTGGGTGTTAAGACTCCATTACAATGATCTTTGAAGAGAAGATGAAGACTTACAATGAAGCATAGTTGATACCGGACAAAACATGTTTGCTTGAGCAGTTGCTATTCGGTTGTAGGGTACCCGTAGCTGGCCCCAGCGTGAGGTCCAGTGGTTTGTAACTGCATCCACAGTAATGTGGGTCTGAAAATGTTCCGAATCTTATGTAAATCCTGAAGTCATGATGATTGTTTCTACGTACTTTTTTTCTACAAAGTTTTGGAATATTAGCTCAGTGTCTTCCAATTTCTAGGTTCTCTTTACAAAACAATTTATTCATAATCATGAAGAATAACTGAACATTTTCACTTTCTAAATTTATCAATTACTTCCCAAGACTATGTACTTATTCTTTCAAAATATTTTCACAAATTTCACCTCAATCTATCACTTAGTGAATTATTTCATTCCATCTTTGCGTTGTATTTTTATTATATGGCAGTTATGAAACTTACCAATAATTTCTGAGTTTTGCATTGTTCCAGACTTTTAAATTTAACTTTATTTTGAAGTTTATCATTATATTTTAATTTGTTGGTAAAAATTTTGTATTTTTTTCATTTATTCAATTCCCTTTCAATTTAAGAGAAGCTGTACTGTGAATTTGCATTTTCATATATTGTCTCCTTTGGTACATCTGCTCTTCATATTTTTAAGCACACAAAGTATTTTTAGGGCCAGGGATATATCTCAATGACATAGTTCCTGCCTGGCAGGCGTGAGGTCATGAGTTTGATCTCCAACACCAAAAATACATAAATAAATAAATAAATAAAATAAAAGTTAAAGTTGCTCTCTAACTTTTTTTGGTGGGAAAAAAGCCCCTAGTAATCCTCATTGAGGAATCACAAGTCATTTAAGTTGAATATCCTTACTTTTGAATTGGATTTATTTATAACATTACTCTGCCTTTCACAGTTTTTAGTTCATAAGCTAAATTAATAGGCATTTCTTACATTAGATGATATACTTCAATAGGTTTTCCATTGCTATTTGTAATGGTTAGATTTATGTGTAAACTTACCTAGGTTATAATACCATCCATAGCTTTTAAATAAAGCATGTTACCCTCCAAAATGTATTTGGGTCTCAAACATTAAGTTAGAGATTTTTAACAATAAAAACTTAGATTTCCTGGAGAAAAAGAAATTTTGCTTCAAAGCTAGAGAATTAATTCCTGCTTCAGTTTCCTGCCTAATTACCTACCCTACAGAGTTAGAATGTACCAACCCCCATAACTGCATGAAACAATTCTTTTAAAGACATAATATCGTATAATAAATAATTGCATGCATATTAACATGCATTTATTAATCACAGTAAGATCGGATGGTTCAAAATATTATGTCATCACAGTATTTTTAGGGGTGCATTAGAGAAAGCATTGCTAATAACTGAAAGTAGAAGAGAAGCGTCCAGCTGAGAATGGCGTGCACATAAGGTGGTAATGAAGATGGTTCAACCCACTCTGCTCAGACCTGCTTCTCTCCTCAGATTCAGTGCTTTCCCTGTCTGCAGCAGACATCAGAAAGCATCTTTCCCTGTGAGACCAAGTCCCCAGGGAAGGCCCACAGAGCCTGAGTGAGGGGTTACTGCAGTGAAGGAGCAGCAGGGTGAAACCTAAATGCCACAGACACAGAGCTTGTCTATAAGTGCCTCAGGTATACGTCTTTAAAAGTGTCTCATGTGTGATTGTTAATAAATGATAAGCAATTGCCAATCATTTGATAGAAACATTAAACAAGAATGAAAGAGAAAAATTTAACAAACAGAAGAGAGAGGATGGAGCTAAAATCAGGCAATGATAAAAAAAACTTTACGGAAAACATAAAATCTCTCAGAGGTACAATAATGCATTCTTTAAAAAGATTTAAAATGCTATGAGAAGTAACTATTGGAAATTAAAAAATAATAGCTGAAATTAAAAATTCACTTAAGACAGTTGAAGGTGCAGTTAAGGAATTTTCCCTGAAGGAAAATCAAAGACAAAGAGGCATAAAATACAGAAGAGTCCTAGATCAAGGGTGGAGCTTTAAAATGAGAGCAACAGTTAAAGAACAAGAGAAAAAATATAACTAACAAGATATTATCATAGGAATCATTACAGAGATGAAGAATCTAAATGGCAGGTTGAAATCTACTCCACGACAAAGAAAGAACAGGCCGCCACACCAGCACACAACTGTGGAACTCCATGGGTATCTCTCAAAGACAATACTGGAAGGTAGAAAATAAGGGAGTGACACTTTCAAAATTCTAAGGGGAGAGTATTTTCACCCTGAGTTGTGCAAGTCACCTAACCATCCAGCATACGAGTAAGCAGGATAAAGATGTCTGAAATGTGTAGCATCTCTAAGCAATTACTATCCCCTGTACCTTTCTTAGGGAGAAAGTGGGGAAAAGGTCCCATCAGAAAAGGAAGAAAATCAAGAAAGATGAAGTTCGTTGTTTGATTCCAGAAACAGCTAGTCATAACACAGAAGCGAGTCAAGAGGAAACCACAGGACAGTTTAAAAAGGAGGTCCCAGCCCAGCCCTTGTACCACAATTGCACAAAGTTAACAGCTCCAATTGGAGCATGAGGATGGGGGGTTCCACATAGTGTACCATCCAGGTGGGAAATAGTAACAGAAAAGACAGATTCATTGACAGACTAGGCTCTGAGGACAATAGCATTATGTGACTTTTGTTTCACAAATATGTTGGAGGGAACTGAAGGAATCCCAGCAAAGAAAATTATGAGGAGATCATTAGAGAAAAGCAATTATACATCTCTTGGTTCAGGAGTGAATCATCACAGTAATTAAAATGCTAATACTCAACCATGACTTACTATGTACTGGGGAAAGAGAACTAGAAACAGAAGAGAATTACATATTCATGATCATGTGGGAAAATCAGCAGTTACTATCCAAAGTCCATGACTTGAAAAACAGTTCCATAACCCATTATTTGGAAATGTGAATGCAAATACCAAGAAGTAGGGGAACTCATTGAAAGGATTTACCTTGGCATAGCACAATCTGGGGAAAATTTGTGAGTGGTCAAATGCACAAGATTTGAAGACAGTTTTGCTAATAAATCATTTCACTACTCTTTGGCTTTTTGTTTTGATAAATGTCAAAATTGTATTTTTTAAAAAGAGATAAAAGAAGTCTTAGAACACTTTTTCTGCAAGGGTTTAATCACCTAATGTATAAGTTTTGCACAGAAGTGAGGCTTTTCTCCTAAAAGAAAAGGAAAATGCCTATATGGTACCAAAAAATCTCAGCAGTAATTACTGATCTACACTTCAAAACTAAACACTACTTAAAAAGCCTAAATGGCCCAGACCTCTTTTTTATGAAACAAATTTAAATAGCTAAATCTATATTTTAATTGCAAGTATTATGCATTCCATTTGCTACAGGAATATGAATTTTATTTTCTTATGAAAAGAATAAACACATCATGAAATGACTCATGAGACCAGTTATTAATGGTGTTGGATTGTCATTTTTCTAGAGAAGTGCAATATTTTTTTTTTTAATCACTAAATGTATGATTTGGGTCAGTGGGGTTTCTGGTCTATAATGGGATTTGATCAAGATTTGGGAAACAAATATTTCATTTGAAGAGTTCTGTTACTTTATTAAATGAAAACTAAATTGTCACTAACATAGTAAAACTAGTCACAAGAGTAGACAACCATATAGTCAGTCTTTCCCTTATTTGCCATGTTCTCTTTTGAGCAAATCAATATTTCAAAGCTTCCTGTAATCCTCAGTCATTTTCATCTCTTGCTTCTCTTAAGATTTCTATAAAACTTCTGTCCCCACTCAGGTTTATTCTTATTGTTGTCTCTTTAGACAGAAAGGACTCAAGCCAAGGCAAATGTAGACCACACCATCTGATTCAAGAGACCCATGGAAAGCAAACTTTCAATGTTCTTTGATTTCAAAGTGTGCTTGAATCTTCAATTTATGAAAGAAAAATGTGAAGTACAATTGAATCAAATGTAGCATGCATTTGTATGTTAAAGAAAACCATCTACATCATGAACATTTTTAAAATGGGTATTTTCCTTTTTAAAAGCCCAGGGAGGATTTCTCCCTCCACCCTGGTAACCTGGGAGCCGCTCTTGCTTGGCATTTGTGCCCAGGTCTTGCACAATAAATATGTAAGAGAAGACTAATAAACTTAAAGATCTGGAAAAATGAAAATGAAATTTTAACTTTATAAAGAATGGAAATTAAAAATCTATATTTCAACCAGAAGCTTCCATCTGGGATCTTGATTTAGCAGCAAATCATATTTCCTCTACTTAATCTTTAACAACACCTATTCTTCTGATGTTTATTTTTACTCACTTGCATCTTCATACAGTGGGGTGATCAATCCAGCAGACTAGGGAAAGGGCTGGCTGTTTTTTCCTTCCAATAGACTTCCAATTCCTGCTGACTGGGTATGTTAAATATTCACAAGCCCAACTGTGCTGCTCTGTCTTTCCCATTGATATTTGTGTTGTACACACTTCTAATATCTGCCACAGACCCTGATGACATTTATGCTTCTTCTCTACTCTTCTGATTTGGACAGTTTTCAATCTCTTTGAAGATATGTCAAGACCTTGAGATTGATGGCACCCTCCCTTGAATTTTTGCATATGTACCTCAATCCATCCTTCCATTGTGTTTATTATCAGCTGCAGGCTAGCTCCCATCTTGCTCACCCCCAAGCTGCCCGTCCTGTTCCCAACCTGTCCTGCTTGCTTATGTCTGTCTCCTCATCATCCCTCAAGATTTGATCCTCAATCAAAATTCTTTGAAAACTGTAACCACCTTACCCATGTGCAAGGATTTACTTTCATTTGCAGCCATATGATAGGTAGAACGTGATAAAAGTTTTAGAAAACTGGAAACTTTTAAAATGATAAAATGCTACTATTTATAAAAACTGAGAATTATCATTTCAATTGAATATTTTAGGATAGCTAACAGAACACAGGCAGGACGTCTAAAATTCGCTATGTCCTCAATTTTTTTGTACTATTAAAAATCATGAGTGGAACTTATTACATAGTCAAGTTCAAAATGAATTGATCAAATTTCTCATTAACTATTTGAGTGTGATTTAATTTAACACACAATTCTAAAACCTACCAAAATTGACATCATTTTTCTTTTTTATAATTGTTAAATAACCAATTTAAACAGGAATAAAAGAGATTTTTGAGATATATAAGAAGATGACTTTGGGCCAGATAATTCATCACTGCTTATTATACATGGCTTCATATTCTCAAGGTTATATACGATGTTTTAATAAAACTTTATTTCACTCTCAGAAAACAACTCTAAGAGGTAAGCAAAAGATATACCATCCTCTCCTTTGCATAGACAAAAAGAGTTTAAGCAGCTCATCCAAAGTCACTACTTATAAAGTTATGGACCCAGAATTAGAATTTATTACTTTTGGTCCAAGTTCTGAGCTCTTTGCTTCCCTAACTACCCCACTTATGTGCCATAATCTTGAAAATTCAAAACACTAATACTTTTAGTGCAATAATGCTCTCTCCAAGCATTCCAAATCTGGAATATGAATAATTTAATGAAGATTGCAAATTAAAGAAAACACACTCATAAACTTAATGTATCACATCATTTTCTTTAAATCAGAAAGACTTCATGCTCAGTGAGGTTTTGACCAGAAATGTGTAGGAGAGGGGAAAGGAAAAAGGTTGTTATAAAATAAAAGAAATCAGTGAAAGAACTCATACTTGTAGCAGCATAATTTATAATAGCTAAATCTTGGAAGCAGCCTGTATGTCTATCAACAGATGAATGGATACAGAAAGTATGATATCTATCTATCTATCTATCTATCTATCTATCTATCTATCTATCTATCTGTGTATACACACACACACACACACACACACACACACACAGTGGAATCCTGCTCTGCCATGAAGACAAACTTGAGTCATTCATATGAAAATGCATGCATTCTGAGACTATAATGTTAAATGAAATAAACCCGACCCTCAAATATCCCATGGTTTCTCTCATATGAGAAACCCAAATTTTAAATGAAGAGCGAAATAAAAAGATAGTAGAAAGTAGGGAGACAGATCTTTCTCAGATTCAAAGAGGATTAAGAGATGGAGGAGAGGGAAAGGGGATGAGAAGTGGAATGAGGATCTGTTATGTATATATACCAACTCCACACCAGGAACGCAAGCTATATCTACTCCAAACATGCATGAATAGAAATTTTTAAAAATGCAAAAGGATTTACTAGAAAAGCTGCATCCTGAATCATTTTCTTACCACATGCACATGAGAAAATCTCTTTGTAACCCAATATTCCTTCATCTAAAAATAAAATCTTTTCTAACCATGTTTAAGTAGTAATAAAAAGATTGTTACTTTAGCCTTTCTGCCCCTCATAGTTATAGTACCTTATATTTTGATAAGTTTCTAATAGTTATATACATATTACTATTCAAATAGATTCTTGCAAAAGATGTGTAGTTTGCTTTTGTATAGATTAAAAATCTAAGTCTGGAAAACTTAATGAATATGACAGAATCAGAATCCCATTCTTTGGGCCCAAAACTTTCCTTCCCCTCCACCCCACAGTAACCATGCTCAAAGAACCCCTTTCTCAGTGGATACTCACATTTCATTACACCTTGTATTTCATAGATAGGCTTGAGAATCAAAGCACCGTAAAAGTCTTTAGGGAATGGATTTGTCCAGTCCCACTTATCTGCGAAATCTGTAAGTTTCACAGTTCGGGTTCTATTCTTGGGGATCTTCCATTCAACGATCTCTTTTAATGTGTAAATATGTTCATCTTCACATTCGTAGAATTCTCCTTCTTGTGTCACAGGCAACATAAATGAATGATTTTGATGATTCCTTACTATGACACAGTTCACCATTAATTCTCCATTAATGTCTTCAATTGAGTTGAGCGTGATTTGCTCACCCTGTTTTATGGTGAAATTCTCCAGTTTTACATCCTTCTGATGATAGAAGCAAGGATGCCCTAGTCTGCTGGGTCCAATCTGGGTTGTTCTTGTGATTTCCTCCATAGTAAGGTAGGGAGTTTTATCAGCCACAATCTTAAACAGACCTAAGAATAGAATGGCATATTTCAAGAGCGATCTTAAAATGAGTATTCTCATAAGAAAATCGCAATGTTAAATCATGAAGCAAGTACAGTGGTTTCAAAAGGAATAAAAGATTAACTTTTATAAGATTAGAGACAATTGTTTTAATACTGACTTCTAATCAAAATGTCAACATACTGTTTGTAGATTATCATGGCATTAGCCAGGCAACATAAATTTAAAAAAAAAAAAAAAAGGAAAAGAAAAAGAAAATATATTGAAATGCAAATGTCTGTGCTTTAGATGCTATATGAGCTCTGTCTCTACTTGCAAAAGATTCTTAGGAAAGCATTTAATCTCTAAAGGTTACATTTTTTAAATGGAGAGGGTTGGGTTATATTAAGTTTTCCATAACTATATTATTTAGGTACAATCAAAAAGTACTCTAGAAGAAAACTGATTCATAATCAAATTAATGATTGAAAAGTTATAAAGACAATGGTAATGGTTATACAATATTGTAAATGTACTAAACATCAATAAATTGTACTCATGAAATGATAAATTTTCTTATGTGCATTTTACCATGGTAAAAAAATAATCTGCACAGTTTAAATTAATTAAATTAAAATTTCTCAGAAAGTTTGCATACTTCTCAAAAAGAAGTATGACATGCAGCATTTCACAAATTTTTTTCATTATAAAATTATTGATGAAAACACATTAATAAATCATAACATAATATAATTCTATATTTGTGGTACTTATAACACTCCTTGGAATATTAGGTTATATAGTTGTTTTGGATAAACTATTGTTGGTAATTTGTCATTCTTTCTTTTTCATTTATTATTTTTTCCTTTAAAATTTCACTGTTGCACTTTTTTATTCATTTCACTATTTGAAATTTTTCTCTAATACTCTCAGCATAATCCCTAATACAATTAAATGGTTCTTCTATTTGAATTACTCTTCCTGTAGACACATTTATTTTGTGTCACTTTCAGAAATTTATTTACTGAATAGATTTTAATCAATTCTATAGGAAATGAGAACAAAGGAAAATTGAGCTAGTAGATTTCTCAAAGAAAAGGTAAATTTATGATAATATTATGTACGAAAGCTCTCAAAGAACATATATTTAAAGGGCTTTTTGGAATGACATATCTTGAAAAGATTACTTACTAGCTTACTCAATAAATGTATTCCAATTAAATTAAGCAGCAAACTATCAGCAAAATTATGACTATTTAAAATTAGTATTAAAAGGTTTTACTGATGAATTATTTCTATACCTATTTTTGCTCTAAAAATATATTTTTTTTATGTTAACTCTTTGGAAAAGTGAGTAATGGTATACTAATCAGAGTGAGCCCTTTGAAAACTGGAAATCATGCATCTACTATATGATACACTTGAAGATAGAAAGGAAAAGAAAGATTTACGCTGAAAGAATTTCTTATTTTATTATATCTGGGTTTTTTGTTGTTGTTGTTTTTGTTTTGTTTTGTTTTGTTTTGTTTTGTTTGTACTAGGGATTGAACGTACAACCTGCACTTGCCAGGCAGGCCCCTGATTCTTCTTTTATTATATCTTATATCAGGGAAAATCCAACTAATAGTATGATTGAATTTCTTACAATAAATAAATATGTGTGCATGTGTATATACAAATGTATGTTTGATCTCATTTGTCAGGTATGAACACTTATTTCTCAAAATCCACAATTATTATTAGAGTATAGAAAATTCAGCAGTTTTGGGAAAATAAGTTTAAAAAATGTTACCCAGTATTTCAAAAAAGTAGCAGTACATAGCTTTATTTCCATCCCAGCTATATTGAGGATGTTAGTCACAGAACAATTAATCCAGCATTGTCCTTCTTGGGTGATTGAATTTACCCAAGGCAATAACTGAACTAAAATATTATGAAGCTGAAACAACCTGAAACCCAGAGTTACTACTATTTTAAGTTAATCACTCTTTTCAGTGCTGTATTATTGGATGCCTCGATTGCATGAAAAGTGTATCTATGAACCTGTGTGTTTTCTCTTAGAAAATGATGCAGTACACAGTTTAGCATACTAACTGGCAGAATATAGTAGAAATATTTTATTAACGTTTCTTCACATACTATTGCAGATAATCAAAGAGTACCAACTTATAAACAGCTAACCAGTACCACACAAAGTAGGGCAAACATGATGTCATAATGGAAATTCACTTTCACAATGAAAGAAATTGAACATAAATTAAAAACTCAACAAGACTGATCAGTTAAATTTTCCAATCCTCCCTCCAGATTTTTCACAGTGTGTTACAGTTTGTGTCTAGATGTCCTCCCAAAGCCTCATGCAGTCATGGGGGTGGGCTTCTGGAGTTTGTGATTGTTTCAAGATCCAAGGCTGGGATTATGGGTGTAAGTGCTACACCACCATGGATAGGTGGCCCAAAAATAATATCATGGAGGGAAAGAGGTTTGCTTTCTCTCTCTCCTCCCCTTTTGGCTCTTGTTGCTTTTGCTGTCTTCTGCTGCTATGAACTGTTGCTCCTCTGCCATGTCACCCTGCCTTAAAGATAGCTGTTTATGGACTTAAACCTCCACAAACTGTGAGCTAAATAAACCCTTCCCTCATTAATTTTGGCCATTGGGTGTTTTGTCTCAACAATAAAAGAAAAATAACCAAAATAGAGTGTAATGGTTTCATATTAAGGAAAACATGCTATACTATTCTTTTTTTTCTATTTTTCCTCTTTTATTTAAAGAGAAAATAAAGCAAAACAGAAAAAAGGAAAGAAACAATACAGAATTTCAACAAAAAGGCAAGCAGTAAGAAATCACTAGTTGATAAATTACAAAATTAAAGCATACAAGGTGGACATTCAAACAGTGAGGCTCCGAACAGTTCTATTCAATGATCTAACAAAAACTTAGCAACATAGTTCTCAATCCTACACATTTAAACATACATGCAGTTATATCCTTTAGAGCGCTTTGTACTATTCTTCTAAGGTAAAACAAAATACATTGTAGGAGCTGAATAATCTCAAAGGTTATTATAAAGTAACCCAACACATAATGTCTATAAAAATGTTAAGAAGAAAGGAAATCCACTTTTGTTTTGAGTTACTAAAATGAACTTTATTAATATTTTTAAATTAGGAGAAATTGTTCATAAAGAACATGTCACTTATGAAATAAAGCTATAAGAAAATGCAATGAATTAAGTCATTGAAACCTAGTTAATTAGTGGATATAGCCTTTTAAGTCTTTTCATTAATTGTTAGATTTTGAAAGAATTGATACTTTTTAACCAATTCTGGTTTTTTGAGGGGGGGTTGTTTGTTTGTTTGTACCAGGAATTGAACCGAGGACCTCACACTTGCCAGGCAGTTTTACCAATTCTTAAGGTTTTTCAATCATTATTATTAATAAAAAGTAATAACTGAAATTTGTTTAGAGATTTGCAATTATAACAATTTTTCATATGCATCATTTATCTTCACAATAATCTTTTCAGGTCAGTAAAATGAATAATATTACTGAGAAATTCAGAAATGGCCACAATTTTTACAGATGAAGTTCATGGCTTTCAAATCACACATCAGAGCTTTGACCTCTAAACATCGCATCACGCCCCCATGCCAGGCTACCTCCTTCCTGCACTTAGGACTCACAAGGCCATCTGCTTACAAGAACAAGTTCACTCTGGTTCTCTAAACTGGGCCTCTATGCATGATCAGCCTCCCTCAAAAGCCCCAGTGAGAAAAGACCAACAATCATTTTCTGGCTCACTGTGCAGAATTCAGCTCAGCAGAGAGTTTGTGTTACTTTTTTTCTTTCTTCACATCAATTCCCCCCTCCCAACAATAACTGAAAAAATTAAATTCCCTAACAAAGTAACTTCTACCCAGCATAAGATCTTTGTGAAGATTATACAGCCCTTCTCCCCACTAGCCTAGCCACTAGCCTGCATCCCCAGTTCCATCCAAATCTAATTCTTGTCATCCTCTCATATCAACCAAAATTAGAATTATTTAAATAATAGTTTCTTAACACTCCTTGGCCATT
Source organism: Hydrochoerus hydrochaeris (assembly GCA_004027455.1). NCBI lineage: Eukaryota > Metazoa > Chordata > Mammalia > Rodentia > Hydrochaeridae > Hydrochoerus > Hydrochoerus hydrochaeris. The sequence goes on from PVLA01002292.1 coordinate 127,407, forward strand.
ACATGTACAATGCAATTTTATTTTAAAAATAGCAATATGTGGCAACTCTTTAATAAACATGTACATTTTATGGATAAAGATATCCTGAAGGTAACAGAGATGATTTTAAGCTGGGCATCTTCCTCCCTTTGGGATGCAGGAGGACACATGATTTTTAAAACCTAACTTAAGAAAGTGATTTCACTGAGAGGAAGGATGAAGATCAGCACTGCTGTCACCTGTATTTATGTCAGATAAGCAGGTTTCCAGCAGACATTATTTCAGGTTTTTATAAAAGTGACCATTATAAAATGGATGAATGGCTTTACATGTTTTCTTCAAATCCCATGCCTTAAGAATGATCTCAGTACAGACACAAGAGAAAACAAAAATGAGAATTGATTCTTGTACTGAAGCTTTCCTTCAGCCAGATTGTGAGGAAAGACAGTTATTACAATACAAAAAATGGCCAAAACTTTACCACTTCAAGTTGTCAAAATATGAATTTATATTCACTCTCATAAAGAAATTTGCCTTTGAGATACAAGACAAGACAAATAGACACAAACTTCTTCAAACGCAATCTCAAACAAACACTTGAGATGCATGTTAAAAATATCTAAAGGACTGAAACAAATGCAAACAAATCCTACTGCTGTGTAGTTCTGATCAGAAGTTCTCTCTCTCCATTTGTGTAGATAAGTGTACCTTGGCTACTTTTATGAATGTCTTCTGCTGTCTTTTAAAACATGGTCTGCCATCAAATTCTGGAACAGCCGTGTTATTATATCTTTGCCTATTAGATATCTCCTTTCACATATTTCTTCTAGAATTTCCTTATATTCCCAAGTCAATTCTTAGGTTGGTACCTTACCAAAAATGTCTTCTTCAAGACTACTCCAAATCTAATACTTGTAGAGGTTTCAGATAGAAATGGTGTGGGTGAAACACTCCATCAATCAAAACATTTTAAATCCTAAGGTAAAATTGTTGAATTTAAAATAATAATAATAATACTGTCTGGACTATGAGAACATTTTCCAGAATTCTGAGATAATTATGGTAGTATTGAACATCATTGACAAATGAATGATTCAATATTTTTCATAGAAGAGTCTCCAAAGGCAAAAAAAAAGCATTTAAAATGTTTGTCATAAAAAATGTTGTACAGAAATTTAGCTGAATATTTGTGAAGGAAGAAGACATGTCAAAGATGACAAAGTTTTTTAAATGCTTGGCAAGACTAAGCATGGCTGTGGACTTCTTGTAAAATACCTTTACATTAATAATTGAATCAGAACTGTCTGTAACAGCTATTTTACCTGGAGGTAGAAGAATATATCACAAAGCTTTTCAGTTTTTTTTTTTTTACTTCTTTTGTTAAATCTTTGCAAGGGAAAAACAAAACAAAAAGCATTTCCTTTGAAATGACATTTAAACTCTTTGAAAGGACTGACTGCAATATCTAACATTTGGGATGTTTAACAAATAATTTATATTAATAATTCATCTCTTGATATCCAATAATATGACCTGATATCAATGCCTGAAGGCTTGCTATAATTACAGTTTATACATAAATGTGCTGTACATACTGGTCCATAGTAAGAGCCTTTTTCTCCCTAGCAGTGGAAATGAGTAAGCAGACCTGGGACAAGGAAAAAGAATGTGTTTCGTTCCTCCCTTAACCCTTGGTGAGAACAAAGGTCCTGGGGTCTTCCCAGTCTTTGGAATTCTGTTTCCAGAGTTATAGGAAGGACACTGGGGAGGCCTCCGGTCTGGACAGGAACATCACAGTCCTCTAACACGGCACCAAACCTCTCGCTGAACTTTGTTAGGAAGATCTTCAAGGTGCCACACGTGGATAGCAGCTGGGCCCAGGTGACTTCCGGAAGGGGACTTCTGCATAAGGAGACTGGAGTGACTGAGGCTACACATTGTCCCTTCTGACATCTTAGGATCCAGTTCTGGGCTCTGCCCTTTCTTCTTTGTGTAAATTAGGAACTTAAATTCTCAGGACTTCAAGATCCTCTCCTGTGAAATATGAAAAATTATACTTCCTACCTTGTAAATTCTTTATGATGATTAAGTCACTTAATATGAGTCATATGCTCACATAGTGCTTAATGCATGGAAAGCACCTCTCAAAAGCAAAAATAAAAATTAAAAATAATAACTAATAATATCTTGTTTTCTTTCACTCTGGGAATTTAAGCTAGTGCTTGATAACCACAGAATCAGAAGAATTTGTAGCACTGGAAGTTCAGTGCCAGAAAGAAATACTGGATATTCCAGACTGGATCAATTTAAAAGCAACAAACTATTTAAAATTCACCGCTCAGTCTCTGGTCCAGATGCAGCAAAATTTTCCGGCAATGATAATTTCTACACATTTTTCCTGAGTGTTTGAAAACGGAAATGAGTTTCAGGTGAGGACTTTAAGTGGGCTGCATTTAGGGGAGGTTTTCTGGGTTACTTTTGGGAATTTCTCTGCCCCGCATCCTTTACTAAAACATAGACTTTAACTGCCTTGACTTCACGTCTGCCAGGAGCAGATTACTGGATAGAAAGAACAAAAGATGCATTCACCTTTCCAATGCAATTATTGTGCTTCTTGTCATTCACAGGCATACAAGACGCACAGTTACTGCAGTTTCCACGAGCAAAAGAATCAACAAAAGGCCCCAGTATCTTTGAACAGCCACCATGCTCGTGACTTTGAAAGGTACTTGAAACCAACTGAGGGAGGACTGTACCCTCCCTCTATTTTAATGATCTCAATTTTCTAGTGGAATGTTGGCAGAAAGAGTGGGGAGCCACACAGAGCAGGTTGGGTTGTTGGGCATCTTTGTTGCTTGCAAATTAAATGTACCTAAGTAGCCACCTGTATGTGCTATGATTTGTAAAGCCCCATATGTTCCCCTCTCTGCACATGGGAGGTAAATATTGAAAAAATTATTCCAGTGTGAAGGGTGAAAACAGTAGCAATTCTTCTATAACTGTCAACATATGCTGTTGTGTTTCCTTGTAATGTGCTTTGTCTGACGTATTTGCTGATTTTTGCCATGCAGTATTCAAAAATACATAAATAAATAAGAATCTGCTGCCCATGGTTATACAAAACAATTAGAAATCATCTTACATTAAATTCAAATTAGGAAGAGGTCTAATTTTCCAATCCAACCATAAGTTTTAAATAGATTCTAAGGCTTGTGATTTAAATAATGTGTGTATGTGTTTAATAAAGAAAAGTGATTCTCTTATTTTTCTAAATTCATCAGCATAGAAAAATGAAACTTTTCTAAGAACATCCTTCAGGTTTCATATTACTAAATATGAAAAGTAAAATCTAAGAACATCAATTTGAAAGTAGCACAGAAATTCATGGCGGGGCTCTGCACCTGGGCAGCCCCTGGCCACCCCAGGGATCCCATGTGTGCAGCCTCGCTGGGCCCCGCAATCCTGCCCGGGGACCTCGCCTTGGAGACAAGGCCCTGGTGCAGAGGGGCACCGCTGCAGGTGACTCCCAGCCATCTGCCCCAGGAAAGGCAGAGGGGCCCGGCTTGCTAGAGTGAACACTTTACAGCCAGAAGATAAACACACCCTGTTGCACAGCGCGTCTCGGATGGACGGTGCTTCACATGGGTAGGCCAGCAGCCCTGACATGCATGTTTCTGACTTCCCCACGAAGAGCTCACAGCAAGACACAGAAAGAAACAGAAAAAGAAGGGAACACGATGCACGGCGAAAACCTACATCTGCTCCACCACCCACTCTAACCTCGGGAAGGAAGTTACTTTCATTTGAGTAGGACAGGGATGGAATGAGAATGTTAGCAGTGATTAAATCCCATGTGCTAAAGTATTTTTCACAAATATAATTTTAATATCTGAATAATATGCCATACCAGCTTTATCAGAATTTATCCTTTTCCACATTATCAAGTAGTTAAGCTGATCTCATTAATTTGCTGTTACAAATAGCTGTAACGTGATTAATTCTTTATGGAGTTTATTCCAATATGTGGAACCATGGAATTAAAAGCTTAAACATTACTGGAAAACTGGTGTTTCGCGGCAGCAGGACCAAGCCATGGAATATCCCTATCATTAATCACTGCACACGCACAGAGTAAATATTTCCTCATTAACTGACAGATGGTACTTGGAATATATCAAACCTGTTTTCAGAAGGGCAAATCAATCTATTACCAAATTTGTTTTCAAGGAATTAAAACAGTTTACCCCTCAGTTAGGCTTGAGAGAAACAATTTACCATTATCTTTCTGACTTTATTGTCATAATCAAAGAGGTAGAAATAATTAAACGTGGAAAAGTTTTAATTATTTTGGTAATTTATATTGATGGGCTCATATTAATTTCTTCTTTGATTTCTTCTTTGCCTACTTTCTTAAGGTTCTACTAGACTCACTGATTTTGTTGTTTTTCAATTTTAGTGGCATCTGAGGCCTTAAAACATACTCAGATTCCACATTTTGCTATGAAAAATTTCTTTCACTTTTAAAAGTCTCTAATATATAAAAATTATATTTACATGATCCAATATATTGATCATAATTTGTATTATATTTATAATCTTGGATTTGTTTCAAATCAAACATAAAATAGTTTTACTTAAAATGCAACTTTTTCATCTACTTCAGATTTCTTTTGCTGTGTTTTGTAAGGTTGAGGACCCAGTTTGACCTATTGTTTTCTAAACTAATACCTATAATAGAACAATTAACTAATTATTTTTTAATCTCAGATTCATAGTACCGATTTTATCAAATAGAAAGAAATACTGTATAATAAATTTTTTTCTGAGCTCTAAACAAACACTTGAGTGTGTTTTGTTTAGGGCATTAAAGTCAAATGAAAATATTACTTTAATATTTCTATGACAGCTACTTCTACCATTATTAAAGTAATGTATTGGTTTAGGTTGGATTTTTGATAACATACAGTACAATTTATTATAACTATACTGTGCTTCACTATTGGCAGGACTATTATTTTGTTTTATTTTTTAAATACTTGCTTAAGTGTTTTGTTTCTTTACTCTCCCAAATGGACTTTAGAATTATTTCCTCATGACTCAATGTTCTAATAATAATTATTATAATATTATCATTCTGATGAATTTATAAATTAATTCAGACAATATATTTACAATGTTGACTTTGCTGATACAGGTACTTAATATGTCTTCCTTTTATTTTATTTATTTTTGTCTTTTGAAAAAGGGATTAACTATGTAGTTCAGACCGGTCTTATACTCACTTTGTAGCCCAGGGCTAGCCTTGAACTTACAGGGATCCTCCTGTCCCAGCCTTCAAGTGCTGAAATTACAGGCATGCATCACCATGCCTCCTGTCTTCATTTTAATAAGAACAGTTTTATAATATTCATATAAGGAAGTTAGTAAATAAATGAAGTAAAGCATATAAATATGCAACTCTCATATGTTCTAAATGGTTATAAATTAGAAGTTGTGCCCATATAGAGTCTCGTTTTTAAATATATTTGTGTATGATACTAAAAAATTAATGTGTGTACTTACAGCAGGTGAATTTTAATACATGTAAGTTATACTCCAATAAAGCTGTTAACTTAAAAATGAGAGAGGGAAGAGGTAAATAAAATTAAACCCCAGCCTCAAAAATCAGTAGATTGGTCCCTTTCACCTTTCCTAATAGAAATGCAGATTGATAAAAAATGTGATTTAGCAATTTATATCAAGACCTTTAAAAACATTTTAATTTCTGAATCAATAATTTTATACTCAAAATTGCGATAAAAGTTTTAGTGTAAAAGACTGTTTAATCATTACAAATTGTATCACTAATCATATTCAGAATGAATTTAACAAGTTATAAAAAATGCACATAAAATACAAACAGTAAAACTATGCCTTCAAGAGTATTTAGAAACATAGGCAATTCTTCAGAAACAAGATTTTTTCCTCCTTACATTAAATCATACATCTTTGGTTACAGGTTTACATCAGACTAGAAAACAATGGAAATAAATATACCAAATATAGTGCTAGGTCACTCTAGTTACGGAATTGTAGGGAGCTTTTTTCTACTTCTCTCCTTGTGTTAATGGCAATTGTATTACTAATTGCCAAAATTTGGAAGTAATCTGGAAATTCTTCAGGAAGTGAATGGATAAACTGTGGTAACTGTAGACAATGGAATTTTAATTCATCACCAAATAAAATCACTTATCAAGCCATGAAAAGCCACAGTTGAACTTTAAATAGATATTAGACTGCATTGCTGCATGATTCCAACTATCTGACATTCTCAAAAGGGCAAAAATATGGAGACAGTAAAAAGATTAGTCGTTACAAGGGCAAGGAAGTAGATAAGGTTAAAAACACCACAAAGAATTCTTAAGGCAGTGAAACTATTCGGTACGACACTGTAGAGGGGCTGCAGTCCGTATACCTTTATGAAACCCATGGAATGTATAGCGCTGATTCAACCCTAATGGAACTATGAGCTTTGAGTGAGATGACACGTCAGTGTAAGCTCCAGACCTATAATTAAATGTGTCACACTAGTGTGAATGGTCATAGTGGGGAGGTAGTGGTACACCATATATGGTTTATGGGGCCAAGGAGAATGTGTAAATTCTGCTGTGTTCATATAGCAGAACTTCTAAGTCCCTGAAATGTTTTTGGATGTAAATACAGTAATGTGTTCTCTTGATGCTTGGTTAATACTAAGGACTAAAAACCTGAGCACACGACTTTTTTCGGGGCAATCTGGTTGCTCTCATGATAGTTCTTCCATGGTGATACTCTCAAAATAACATCGTAAAGAGCTTTGAAAAGAATCGTACAGTAGGAAAAGACATGGTAAGAATAAGGAGGGAGGAAATAGATCTTAGAAGGTAGATATAAAATAGTAACATTATGAGAACTGTGGAATAGCTTATTTTAAAATGATCTTTCTGATAGAATGCTGGTCTAAAATTAAAATGTATATAGGTTGGAAAAAAAGATTACCTTAACTTAGAATTAAAAAGTTTGTTGTGTCTTCCAGATAAAATATACCATTGTTTCCAAAGCCTAAGACATACATAAATAATCTCATCATGCACTAAAATCTAGAAGAACATTTGACTCAAAAAGTAGAGCTGTAAATTACTACAAGAGCCCAAATTTCTTTTTGCATGTTGACTAATCCACATTTTGGTACATTGTTTGTATAGAATATCATTTTCCTGGTAGGAAAATACCTCAGACCCAGCTGATCTTATTTTGCTTAAGTGAGCACAGTGGGAAAGATGTGCCTTAAGAGAATTTGACCCAGAAAATTTGGAAGCATAACCCTGGTTTCTTGGACAGAAAGTTCTCTGAAGGACAAAGAAGGCACTGCAGGTAGCCTGCTCTGAACCATGTTTTATTATAATATCCAAATGAAAAACAGAAAGTTCCACTTACATCTTGTTTCTTTTAACCAAAGCCTTTCAAAACTGGAAGATAGAAATGTTAGTCTTTATGAAGCTATTAAATATGTTAATACATTTGTAACACTAATTAATAAATTACATATTGTCATCTTGCATGTAGTTGTTCAAGTAACAAAATTAACGGATACATTCATTGCATTTTAAATCAACATTTGAAATGATTAACTCTTTTGTCTTTATCCATATTATGATTGTAGGTAATTTTTTGTTTCACTGAAACTTTTCTTTCTAACAGAATTTGAGATGTTTGTTGTAATTTTTAGAGGTAATGCTTCATGCAACAAAAATCATGGATAAATACTCCCTAGGGCATTTTAAATTATGACTATTATATAGACTATTAAGAATTGGCCTTAACCAGAGACGTTGCCAAAGGTTTGGTTGGCACCCTGGAGTGCTATGCAGAGAAGGTGCAACTTTTAGGAGGCTGGGCAGAAAGGCCGAAAGTGAAGTCACAGTGCGTGTGGTCCTGGATGGGCTGTCAGGACATTCTGCCTCGGCACAGGAAGTGAGGTCACAGTAGGCATGGCTCTGGTGGAATATTCTGCCTTGCCATAGGCCTGAAAGAATGAAGCCAAGTGACCACTGACCTGAAACTTCTGAAACTATATGCCAAAATAATTGTTTCATCTTAAACTGCTTGTCTCAGGTATTTTGTCATAGCAATTGAAAGCTAACTCACTGCATGACTTTAGGCAAGTTACTCGGCTTCTTAGTAACTATTTTATCTGTAATATGTGAATTCTATCCATAGCCTATACGTACATGAATTCATGCAGAATAGCACCCATCAGGTCACCGGGTCCCTCACTGGAGTGTGTGAATGGAATGTGATACAGCAAAGGAACTTCTGTCTCTAAGATTTACTTCAGCATTTCTTACAGCCCCTGCCTCTAATGACAGAATTCCTACTTGGTGATACAGTTCATAAAATAGACCCAAAAAATTCAAAAAGAAAAATTTCCTCCATCTAGCTTTGTAATTTTAACAGTGGTTTTATAGATGTGTCTACAGCCTTCCTTGACCATATAGTTTAGAGACACAATGTAAACTCACTGCTTGAGAGCAGAAGAAATCTTGGTTCATTGTAAAGATGTATTGAAACATTTTCTTTTGGAATATTTTCATGACTAAAGAGGAGATATTTACTATTCATGCTTTATGACACTACAAAGAAGGAATAAATTTTCCAGGAGGCAATCTGAAAATTTGGATGTTCACTATAAACCAAATATTATGTGATTTACCAATCTACTGGGATAATGCAATCAATTCCCAAGTATCAAGATATATTTTTGTTGTGTTTGGCCAGAATGACATGTTTTCCAGCTCATAAAAAAACTCAGCTAAAAGAGATGTCTTCTGAAAAAAGTTGTGCTTCTAAACCAGTTTATTCCCATACAGAACTAAATGATAGCTTTTTATTTCTTTTAATATATTTGAACATTTTTGAGGGTGACAAAAGAGAGACTATGAAAATATAACACTATATAGGATGCAACCAGTAATACAAATTGAAAATTTAGTTTTCCATTCATGCTACAGCAAAAAAAAGTCATTTCCTTTTTGATTCCTGAAAGTATATTTCTAAAATTCTACCTGCTTCTTCCCTTGATTTTTTTCCAGCTTCATCTATTAAGCTGTTTTTGGTCAAAAAGTAGTATTTATTTTTTAGTAAATTTTCACTTTGTAAAAAGTCACTATGAGCAAACTTTCCAAGATTTCATTAAAATTTTTGAATTACTATATGAAATTGAGGATTGATGTTTACATATTTTAACATTGAAAGAATTGTGTCAGCAAAATTGTGGAATATAGACTTCTAGAAATTGCCTCCTACCAATAAAAGTAATGGGAAAATTAGTAAAAAACATCAGCTTTTTGAATAATTCTAGATTTATTAACAGATAAGAGCTCTGCACTGTAGCATTTGATCAATCTGGTGAGAATTTATTAAAGAAAAATGCCTGAATCTTGCTAAGAACAACAAATACGATGGCATTTTAACCTGCTAGATCCCCAATCTTCTGCTTTCTGGTCAGTTGTAGACTCAAAAACCAATCGTCTACAACCATAGAAAAATCAAGTGTTTGGAAATCACAAAAGAAGGGAGAAAGGAGTTGCGGTTCTTTGAGTGCACTCCCACAAACCTACCATTATTTTACATGTGTGGGGTTCCATCGAAGAATGCTCTTGTACAGCTATCTTCATGTGACCTTGTGTGGAATCATTCAACATGGAAACTTTTTCTTCAGAGAATTTATGAGAAACAGTGATAGACAGCTGTTAACTTGTTTGGCTCCCAGCAGCAAGAGGGAGAAACAGTGAACTAACACGCCTCTAACATGTGCAGATTTGTTGCTCGTCTCCAGAAAGAGGTGCATGGTCAGAAAAGACCTAAGAAGACCTTAGCACCTAATTCTGACTCACTTTGAGAAGCCACAGGAACAGAGAGTAGAGGCTAACCACAGATTTCCAACTGCCTGTCTGAGTGTAAGGGATAGCCCAAAATGAATACCCTGTCTCCCAATAAAATCCAGCAACAGTGTTTTGTAGATTTGTCACAAAAGCTAGATAGCAGGACAAATCACTCCTGCCCTCAATGAGAAACACAAATAATACCGAAAATCGCAACATACTGCAGCAGGAACTCTGGAGAAGAAACTACCAAGGAAGAAAACCCTGAAATGTAATGTATAAATTACTGGAAGCTCAAAGGGAATGAGTTTGAAGGTTAAAATCTTTAGGGCATTGAATGGTAGGAGGACCATTATATTTCTTTGAGTTATACTTCCATGACATATCTTTCATGGTGAATCTCACCAGAAATGGCCATCAAACTTCTAGAAGGGCAAGGAGTGTAGAGATAATTTTGAAATAGAGCAGAGTACTCTACTTGTAGTAAGGCATCCCCATAAGAAAAATGAATCCACCAGATCTTAAAACTATCAAGGTTTTATGAGACTGTGTCTGACCTGAGGGAAACAGTACCCAACTCCTACTGAATGGATAAATGCAAAATACTGAAAGGTCAGTTCCTGGTGAGGAGGTAGTCAGTTGAGAAAACAAGTCTCAATAAAAATTTTAAAATTCAACCATCAAGTACTATATGGCACCTATGACAACTATCACGTGAAATTAGAAATCAGTAGTAAAAGGAAATTGGGATAATAAGGCAAAGAGAGCAAAGTTTTAAAAAATAATACTGAATTTTTTTAATTTAAAATCTAATTGGCGTTCAAATGGGAAGGTTTTTTGTTAGTGTGGGCTTACGTCATTCATCATGGGGAGGTGACACCTGTAGAGAACACATCTTAATTTTTTTTTATTTCCCCCTCCATTTCTTGGTGCCCTTGGCTTTTGCAAAGGACCTATCTCCCTATTTCATGTTATCTATTCTTTATTTTGATATTTACTTATATTTTAGGCTTCTCATATAAGAGAAAACATTCAATATTTAAATATTGATTTATTTCATGTAACATTATGGTCTTAAGGTGCATCCATTTTCTTACAAATGACTCCAAGAGTATTGTTTTTCATGGGCTTCTATTGGGATTAGTAAAAAGTGTAAATAGTCATGATTTCTGCCTTTCTCTCTAGGACTGACAGAGAATTTGCCTCTATTTGTACCTTTCTTCATTTGATCACTGTCTAGGAGTCTTCTTTGAAGGACAGTATCCCTAATCATCATAGTAACTTCACTCCTTATTAATCTTGATTTTTACAACAACACTCATTGATAAACATATTTTTTAAAATTTTGTTCCGTTGGTAGAAAATGACAGTTCTTCAAATCAGACTTTAATCAAAAGCTTAAGTGTTTTCACTACTCAGATAAGAAACATTCTTTCTGCTAGACAGTTCCAGTAATTTTCACTCAGAAAATATTTTATATACATTTTGTCCTAAACACCACAGGAATTAATAAATGAAATTCAGTATCTGATTTTGACAATCTCATTATCTATTAGGTATTCAGTGCCAGTCAGACAAGCCCATGAATAGTTTCAATTACATAAAAAATGGAATAAATGTCATAACTAAGGGATGAAAAACTACAGTCATCAACCAAAAAGCAATTGTTGCATCTAATTATAGTACTGAGTGAATGCTTCTGATAGGGCAGTACTTCTTACCCCCGCAAACGTTAAGAAAGATTGAAGAAACTACTTCAGCCAAATGAAACAAATACCTCACACGAATGGCCTATCAGGATTTTTTTAACATTTCCCTACTTAATTCCAAGATTCAGTGCCCAATTATGTGCCTGGCTAGTGTGAGGCCATGAGTTTGATCCATGGTACCAAAAACAAAATAAGAAAATAAAAAGCAATGATAAATATTCGATAAGATGGATTTGTTTAATGTAGTTTAAACACTACACAATGTATACACATGTTAAAATAGCATTTTACCATATCACTATGTATAATTTTTATATTTTTAAATATCAGTTAAAATTTTGACTTTAAAAAGTTACTAAATATATTAGCCAAAGTGATAAATTCTTATGTAAACAATGTGTAATTAAGATGTATAAAATATTTGTCTTCTTTGAGTCGTTTAATTAAACTACCAGAATTCAGGTTTTTCTTAAGCCACTAAATTAGGGTGGAAAACGTCGCTTCTACTTGTTCATTGTTTTCAGGTGAATTGATAAAATTATAAAAAGTACACTTCTCCACATGCAAAACAGCTGCAATGCACTCTACCTGGAAAATCCATAGGCAATTCAAACGATTGTGGAGACTCACAACTTTCAATATTTTCACAAATTTCAGCTATAATCTTCTTAATTTTGAGGCCAGTGATCTTAATCACTTCTCCCGTTGAAAAACAGCATTCGTTTCCAGACATTTCATAAATAGAGCCTGAATGGGAAAGAGAAAAGTAAAAAATAATTTTTAAAACATAGTTAATTTCTGCAGAACAAAGAGAGAGAGCAAAAACCTTACATAAAGTATTTTTATGCCATTCATCTCTTTGCTACCTACCAGAGAAGAATTTCATTAAGTTTTCAAAATGTACTCAGTGTTCCAGGGATCATATTGGAGTTTCACTTCCCCACAGGACAGAATATAAACAATTTTATTTTTGTATCATTCTACATTGAATTTATGGTTCTGTTAGCACCTTTAGCTCATCTGTCCAATGTCAAACTACAAATATATTTTCCCCTGTGGGGTTTCTGATCTATTTTTGCCAGGTCGCAGAAGGAGGCTCAAATGAGAAAATGGTGATCAAGGTAAATACTGCCACGAGTTTGTACACAGGACCCAAGATCTAAAGACAGAGATATGCATATTGGGGTTTTGTATTAAGGGCATCACATGTATTTATTAGATCTGTATATTTTTATTTTCATGAATATAAGACTCTTTGTGCACTTTTATCTGTTTTTTGTTGTTGTTTTGTTTAGTTTTCTTTTTGAGACAATTCAGGCTGGCCTTGGTCTCAGTTCGTAGCCCAGGCTGGTCTCAAGTTTGCAAGCTATTCTCCTGTCTTAGCCTCCCCAGTGCTGAGTCTCAACATGGGGACAATTAACAGGAGGAAAGATCTTGCATTATATTTTAGCATGACTAAAACATCTCAACCTCCCTGCTTCCTTCAGTCAACAAACTTTAATAAGAGCATTCTGTGTGTCAGACATTGTGATGAACAGTAGGTATCAGAGATGAAAGCCGTAATAGTTTCCTCACCCTGAGGAATAGTCAACTAGGCAGGTAATTGCAGCAGACTATGACAAAGCTATAATGCAGAAAATACAAGGCATTATAGGAAGATACGGACACACTTAACGGAGCAATTACATGGGAAAGAGATTGAAGAATGATTCCTAAAGGAGAGGACAGCTGAGCTACATTTCAAAGGAAATATCACAGGATCCTAAGACGAGCAGAGGAAATAGTATTTGGAAAAGCACTGAGATGAGGAGTTTAATACATTCTAGAAACTTCAAGTAGTTTTATGTCTGAACTGTCAAGAAAGAAGATAGGTTGATAAAAATAAAGAGACAACAGAAATAGATTGAAGGGGGTGAGATTGTGCAGCCTTTGTGAAATAACCAATACACAAAAGCCATCGAGTTTGAAGCAACCTCAAGCTCAGAGAACACACATCTCCAGTTACTGGGGCCCAGGAAGAAGCACCAATTTAGTAAGAGGTCATTCGTAGCCCAGGTTCACTGTCCGAAATGTGTCTTGTGGTGTCATCTGGGAACTTGTTAGAGTCTCGGCCAGGCCCAGACCTGATGAGTCAGAACCTGCGTTTTTAATAAGGTCCCCAGGTGATTTGTAAGCACATTAAGGTTTGAAAAGCACTGGTCTAGGCAACAAACACATAACCTCTGTAGTCTGTTTTGGGAGTATTGCAAAAGTAAGTGAAGAGAGCAGGGTACTGCAGAGGAGAAAGCCTTGGAAGACAAGAGGCAGCTCTAAGTGAGTACAGGAAAGGAAAGGATTTCAAGTAGAGAAGCAGCAGGCAAGGTTTTTCTTTGTCGCATTAAATAGAACATAAGCTAACCTGGCCAATTTCAAGTACAGCCTCTGGGCCTAATTTCCACCTTGTGAGTGCCTAATCGTAGATGTATTATAAATCCAACTGCCTGTCTTGGAGCCTCATCTTCCTTTCAAAGTTTCAAGTGGAATCCAAAGTGAAATGATAAATTCATGTGAGATTACATATCAATTCACAGGGACAGAGAGCCAGAGAATTCAATGAAGAGAAAATTCTGTGAGTTTTGGTCTCCACATAAAAAACTTTTTGCTCTCTAAGTCTTTTTCTAAGCATTTCTTTTCTTTCAAAAAAAAAAAAGAAATTCATTTCTCTCAGTCATATAAGGAAAAACCCTCACGCAAATGCTAACATTCAACATTTCTCTTTTGTTTTCTGACTTTCAGTTTTTTCTAACCTCAAATCCAGCTAGCTCATCTTTAATAAAAAGAACGTTCAGTGATGTCCACCGCTAGAAAGTTATGCCTGTGACAGGTGACAAGGACGTACTGCCAACCTCAAATCTCTGAAACTGCATAGATTTTGTTATCACCAATATAATGTCTGGTAAAACACATTCTTCTTTGGTCCTTTATAAAATGGTGAATTTTAAAAATAGCCAGACTTCATAATCTCAGGTGTAATTGCTTTTTAAAAGTTTGCTGAGACGTGACTGAAATATGTTTGTGTATACATAGACATACATATTAAAATGGCGTTCATTTCATTTTAACCACGAGATATGTACTTTGAATATATGAGTTGCACATCTATTAAATCTTTACAGACTGATTCTTTCCAAGTCAGAGCATATGTATTCTGCATAATGCCAAACATCAGAGAAAGCTGGAACAAAGCAGCCTGTTTTCAGTGATCAAACATCGCCCCTGAAGGCAGTAATGAAAGAGCCATGTGCCTTTGAAATCACCTTTTCTGTAATGCTACTTTGCTCAATAAAAATGTTACATTAATATCCTTTTATGAACTCGCCTCTCATTTGACAGTCCATCTAAGTAATGCTGTGATCACATTGAAACAGCCAAGACAATTGGTTCAATAGATTTTCTTCCATTTTCCCTCAAAGTTAAAAATGTGTGACAGCCAGGAAAGAAGAAGTTACATTGTTTGGAGGTTTTCTCTTCTTCACACAAATGCATTCTGCCTCGTATCACACCAAGAAGTCTCTTACGCCTTCTCTTCTTCATCTACCTGTCCAAGCCCAACCAATCCCAAAACTTCAGCTCATACTCATCTTCTTCAAAGCCTTTTTGGATCCCCACACCTAAGTAAAATTCTCTCCTCTGTTCCCTCATAGTGGTTTGTACTTGTCTCCATTATCACAGCCTGCTACTATTATATTATTTTCTGACCATTAACATTGTGTATATTTTGGAACTTGTTATAAGTTCCTATCTTAATTGATGTCGGGCTGGGGATTTAGCTCAGCAGCATAAGTGCCTGCCTTGCAAGCGCGGGGTCATGAGTTCAATCCCCGGTACTGATTAAAAAAAAAACAAACCTATATTGATGTCCCCTGACCCACAGACATAGCCAGTTACACAGGGGTTACACATAGGTACCCAGGTTTTGTCCCTAGTACATAGTGAGTCACTACTTAGCTTTACTGTGAAATGACAATAAAATGTTGGGAATAAGATAATGACCATTGTACATCAGAGATTAAAGCATATTCAACTCAAGGTTTTGGTATGGGTCGCACCTCCAGTTGGTATGTGTAAGCATTTGAGAATTTAGATGGCTACATTATGAATTCCCCAGACAAGAAATATTAATGATAGGTGAGCTGTAATCTAATTTCTACGTATTTTGCCACTTTACCCTCGTGATTGCCATTTTTACATTGCCGCAGCTGAGGTGGAAGTGCATGTGAGGTTCTGAGATAGACATGAAGGAACTAGGAAATTGTATCTGCAGACTGTGATTGGTAATATATTCACTCACAGCGGACTGTGGTCTCTGATGCAGTTGCCTCTTTCCTTAAGGAAAGCGTGTAATATCAATAAGGAGAATTCTCTAAAGAGGAGGCCGTTTGGTGTGAAATTATCTTATTAGAATCATTTCCCTTGACTAGGTGGTTGATAAGGCATTAAGACACCATTAGAGAGTTCACGGTTTCCTCTAGATAGTTCACTATAGGAATGACACTTAAAGGGACCGTGCTTGTAACAGACATTTACGTGACCAGGCTTCCATTCAGATTTTGTTTTCATCCCTTAGGTAGAGGCAAAGTCTTTCTCACTGTTTGAAGAGTTATATTTTTTTAAATGAAACATGCACTGAGTACAGCAATGTGGGCATGAAAGCCCTAATAGCTTCACTGGGGGTGGATTTTATTTGAGATGTATGTATGAACATTGATCATAAATGACCTTTTAAGGGCCTACTTTCTTCCTTTAGGAAAATTTCAGTATAAAGAGACAAAAACGGTGAGGTCACGAGTTAGAAAAATGGCTGCACTAAGAGCCAAATGGTAATCTCGCTGAGCTCTGAGAATATAAAGTGCTTCTTGATAACTGATGGGTTTATCCAAGAAGTGAAGCCTAAAAACAAGAATGTGGGCGCAACTGTACTGTGTGTTGGTGAAACTTTGGAAGTCTCAGCTCAGGAGAGAAATAAAGCTTCTGTGAGATGAAAAGGCTGGGACACGAGAACCCAAAAAACAAACAAACAAACAAACAAACACAGATTAAAATATGAGTGGGCTGTGAAACCAGAATAGCCTAACTTCTTAACCACTCTAAGTGATGTGTGCGGCCTTTGCATGATGAAGGAATGAGTCACAATTTCACATACAAGCTAAAAACTTGCCTCTTACCTAACGGCAGGACACATTAACGAGTTTGAAACTGTGAGAAGATCCAAAGCCTGCAACAGATACTGTGAAAAAGTAAGAAACTGATCAAAGGGCAAGAACAACTGGAAGGCAGGAAAGGAGAAAAGAAGGAAGGGAAAAGAAAAAATATATAAATTTGAATAAAGATACACAGGATAGCTAAGATAATTGTACTTCCGTTAGTTTATGGAAAAGCACAGTTAATGTTCATATGTTTGTTCAGTTTTGCATGCCTGTATCGGAGCATCTCTTTTGAAGGTCACGATATGCAACATGACAACCATTGCTAAATTCTTGTCATCATGCTTTTAAATCCTTTATCACTGTTGGTTTTTTATTGCTGTTATTGTTTCTTTTTTTTTTCTTTCTGTTTTTTGCCTCTTTAAAATATAAATAAATAAATAAACTGCAGGAATTAGATTTGCAAGTGGTTGTTGTGACCGGGTCCATCATCATGGTCCTGTGTCAATGATTATCCAGCAACTACAATTAGGGCTGTGTGTGTAGGAAGCAGGTATCGCTCCTGCTGTACACAAAACACTTTACTATGATGGCGGAACAAACTAGCATTGCATCAGAAGTTGGTTTATTACTGTAGGAAAGACTTAGTTCCAAATACCTTTCATATATTTTAATATAATTGCTTAAATTTTACATTTTAAACATTAAGTAAAGCTACTATAGATCTCTATGGCCATTTAGAATCATAAACCTGTTCTCCACTCCCCATTTAATGAATATAAATGTACCAATTGCATTGATTATATTGGGCCTCAAATGTACTATAAAGTGTTCAAGCTATATGTAAAAAATAAAACTTTATAGTGTTATATATTTTCCTAAGTTCATTAGCATTGATAAAGTATTTCATTAACTATTCTGCTCATGAATCATGGTTTAGAAACTGAAAGCAAAAATTTGGAAGTTTTTAAAAAAGTTTTGAGTTTACATCCATTGAATCAAACAACAAAAATTATTCTAGAGTTTTGTGTGTCTCTGTACTTCATTTGCACAATTCATTTAGTTTGTATTGTATTAAAGTACTAGTCTATGATCTACTGAAAAAAATAAATTAGGCCTTATGACAGTTTGAGAAATTTTTCTCAAAGCTCTAAATATAAACATATGACTTCAGGAAAACCAGGGATACAGGATATAGTCTCAAGGAGATAGAGAGTTGGAGTTGAAGCTGAAAAATGGAAGATCACAAGGTCTTGTACAAAACTTTAATCAGTTTTATTAACATATTTGTCTCTATGACCTCAGCACCTGGCACCCTAACTAAAAGTTACAGACATTTTAATCAATTTGACAGCAATAGTTCTAATTGTAAATTATTGTATTGAGATTCTCATTTTTTCATTATACTCTTCTGAGTTATATTGGCCAGTGCTTGAAACTAATTGACCGTGAATGCTTTGAGGTGCTGAGAGTACCTGCCAAGGTGCAAAGCCATGGACAGGAGAGGTCCCCTAGATAAATGCTGTGAAATTATCTAAGTAGTTTGACAGGTATTCTCCATGACAGACAAGGGAAATATGTCCAGGATACCCTACCACTTCATCTTGCCATCACTGGTCATCTGTGGCATATTTCAGGCTAAATCTAGATGAGGTTTATTAACCCATCTCAACACAAAGTTCCATGTGACTGACTATCCATTAACTGGAGACGGATTACCAAATTTAAATTTTTGCTGGGCCAGTCCTGCACTGGGACTTAACTTGCTTTCCTAAACCTCCTTTGACTGGTATTTGATTTAAAAGACTAAAGCTTTAATAGAGCTCACTTGCAGAACTGTTTTGACAAAAGTAATCTAGCATAAGACAGACTCTGTCCCTCAGTCCAGTATTAATACAGACAGGAGTATGCATTTGAGGGATGAAACGTAAACTTGATAATTATCACAGTTTCATACAGCTTAATGGCATCTATAGAATGAGATTAAATTTTATTAATATCTCAAACCAAAGTGACAGCAATATGAAAAAATTTGTTGAATTATTGAGTCTCAGTGTCAGACAGGGACTCAAATACCATCTTATCTTACAAATAGATTACTGCAATGATTGGGGCCCTATAAAACAGTTCTGCTAAGTGGTTGTCTGTATTCAAACATTTACATTGCTGGAAGCCCATTTTTTTTTTACAAAGATTTAAAATAAGGATTAATTTTAAGGTCACATTTTGAAAAGTTGTCAGTGTTAAAACACACTTCATTTTTAAAGTGTAATGTTTATTGTATATTTTATTACACTTATTAATGCTTAGGATGTATACATTAGAAGTATGTTAGTAATTAGAATAGTGCGGAAAACAATTATTTTAGCTCTTCAGTATAGAACTCTTATAATGTTTGAAGATAGCTGTCGCCAGTTGTCCTTTTGAACAAGTAAAATGTCAAATAAGTGAAAACTGTTCAGAGCTGAAGCTCATCATATAGATTTTACATTATGAAATTACTTGAACCACAACTTTCATGGATGTGAGTGGACTTCATGGAGTTAGGTGACATGGTATCCCACTCCTATGTGTGATTAAGTGTTCTCAGGAAAGCTGGATACAACCTCCAAAGGACAATTCCAAAGGCATGTTCAAAGGACAATTCTGGCCAGAAAAACTGAAAATCTTAGTATGAAGAATAATCAGGCATTTTGTTTGGTGTTAGCAATAGTCAAGGCAATCCCTATAGTATAAAAAGTAAAAATAACAATGATAAGCAGTAAATTTACAAAAATAACTCCTCATGGGTAGCCAGATCTATTGTTTGCACATTAAAGCCAAAACATGAAGATTATTTCCACAGAGAAGCTAAGAGAAAGCTTTAGTCATTATTCAGCACTGAAACTCAAAGAATGTTTGAATACTTGGGGACATAATAGTCTTGAAAATATAGTTTTATCAAATGAAACAAAGATTTTTCACAATTTCCAAAACTTTTTTATGTGAATCTAGCAGTCAAATTATGTAAAATTATCACAGAATAGATTTCAAACCAAGAGAGATTTACTGCATGAGGAAAGGCTTTCCTACCTTGATGGAAGGAAAATCAATTTTTTTCTAATTACAAAGAGAACAAAATCAAACGTACTTTTTTCCTCTCTTTTTACTTCCAAAATCTGTTTTGTGTCATATTAATAAAAAAAATGCAAATCAAAGTTTTGGATTTACAAGATGCTTCTTATTGAGAGAAGTAACTACCAGGCCCTGAGGAAGAAGGTCATAGAATTTTACATTCTGCAGTTAGTTTGGAAAGAAAATATAAGATCCTCAGTATTTTATGGTAAAGCCCAAGGGAAGTAGAATGTGAGCTTAGGGAAAATTATCTTCAGGAAAATCTGGCTCTACTTGGAGAGCTGTAGGCTTCCACAAATAGCCTACAATCAGCTGCAGGAAGCTGTCAGTATGGACTGTGACGAAGAGACATTCTACTAAACTTTAAATCTACTGAAGAGACAAGCTTAGCTTCACACCTCTTCTCCTATGGCCACCTGAATGTTCACCAAAGTGGTGCCTATTCATGGGTAGAGGCTTCTCAATCCTCCCTTAGTTTATTTTTTTTTTCTTTTTTGAAATTTTATTTAAAGAGGGGGGAAAGCAAAACAGAAAATAGGGTAGAAACAATACAGAATTTCAAAAAAAAGTAAGAAATCACTATTTGATACATTACATATTGTCTTCATTGATATAGTTGTTCAAGTTACAAAATTAAAGCATACAAAGTGTACATTCAAACAGTGAGGCTGCAAACAGTTCTGTTCAACAATCCAACAAAAACTTAGTAACATGATTATCAATCCTACACACTTAAGTATACATACAGTTATCTCTTTTAGAGCACTTTCTTTTCCTCCTCTTGCTTTTTTTAAAATTTTTTTTATTTAAAGAAAAAATTTTGAAACAGAAGGAGGGTAGAAACAATACAAAATCTCAAAAACAAAACAAAACAAAAATACTAACCAGTAAAAAATCACTAGTTGATAATTACATACTTTCCTCTTAAATGCAGTTGTTCAAGTTACAGAAGTCCACAAAGTGGACTTCCAAACAGTGAGACTGCAGTCAGTTTTGCTCATCCATCCAACTAAAACTTTAGCAACATGGTTATCAATCCCACACACTCAAACATACATGCAGTTATATCCTTTAGAATACTTTCTTTTCCTCTCTTTTTTTCTTTGCAATAACTATAATCCATTCTCGTAAACTACTTAGAAGTTCTACACATGTATAAGTCTCTACACATATACCTAACCTTTCTGTATTAGAGGGAGAAACAAATCAAAATAAGTCAGCAATACAAATTCCTAGAGAAACACGAAATGAAAAGAACATACAAAAACACAACACTAGGTGGTCTACGGTAGTCACTATGATGTCTCTTGTTATTTTCAATAAAATTGTCCATATCTTCAAATATAATATAAATCAGCATTGCTTTACACTATTAATAAAATCTAAACATTGGAGACATTATAGGACTTCAAAGGCAGTTAACGATCAAACCAGAATGGATATCCTATTAAATCCTGTCATCTTCAGAGTAGTTGCCCCTACTCTCAGACTCAACACTCTCAAGCATACCAGATTCAAATAAAATCAGTCAAGATAAAACAGTGATATAACCAATTTTCTCTGTCTTACTTTGCCATGCTATTTTTCTGTTGTTATTTACTTTTATCCTTCATTCCACTGTCTGCCCCTTTCTTTGAGGCTTTCTGCCATTATTCCTGGAACCCTGGTGATTTTCTTTCTCTCTCTCTCTCTCGAATGTCCTTCAGTATTCTTTGCAGGGTTGGATTGGTGATCACAAACTCCCCCAGTTCCTCTCTGTCATGGAAATATCTTCTCTCTACATTAATTTTGAGAGACAGTTTTGCAGGCTACATCATTCTGAGTTGGAGGTTATTTTCTTTCAGGGCTTGGAATATTTCACTCCAAGCTCTTCTTGATTTGATGGTTTGCATTGAGAAGTCTGCTGTGATTTTGATGAGTTTTCCTTTATAGGTAATCTGTTTT
>PVLA01002292.1:149337-280658 GCA_004027455.1 Hydrochoerus hydrochaeris
TGATGGATTTCTGGGATCCTGATTATTATATGTCTGGGTGTAGATCTGTTTGGGTTGTAGCTGGCTGGAGTTCTATATGCCTCATTTATCTGAACTTCACTTCCGTTACCTATGTTTGGGAAGTTTTCCTTAATTATTTCTGTGAATAGACTTTTTATTTCATTTGTATTTGTTGCTGCATCTTCATTCACATATTTTACTCTTAGGTTATAAATCCTCTTGTCATCTTCTAGCCTTTGTATCATTGCTTCCTGGTTCCTTGTTATTTTTAAGAGATCCTTCCTTTCACAATCATACTTTGAAAATTTATCTTCAAGTTTTGAAAGTTTGTCTTTAGTTTCTGTTAAAAGGTTTTGCCAGATTTCAATGGAGTTTCTAATTTCCTGATATTCTTTTTGGATCTATTTCATATATTCTAGATTTTGTTTATATTCTTCATCAAAGGCTTCTCTCCTTTCTCTGGGTTCCTCTATTCTTTCATTTGTTTCTACTTGAGGATTACCCAGGATTTTTTTTTATTAATCTTCTTATATCTTGCTTCACCTGGGTTAGAATTTCAGATTTAAATTCAACAATGAGGTCACAGATGTATTTCTTTATTTCCGATGAGGCTGTCTCTGACATTACAGGTTTGCTGCTCTCAACCTCCTCTGCATTTACCTCTGTTGGACTCACTTTCCCTGGTTCCGCAGTTGGGGACCTTTTGCTCTTTCTCTGTCTTTTCATGTTTTTGGCCCCCTTCAGACAGGTGGGTGATGGAGGTCTCTCCCTTAGTTTATTATTTGTTAGAAGGATGCGTAGCAGTCAAAAGATATGCTCATGGTTACAGTTTATCACAGAGAAAAGATTTTCATTAAAATGAGCAAAGGAAAGAGATACACACTCATAGGACAGAGTCCATGAACTGGCACAAGTTTCTGGGAACTCCATCCTGATGGATTCACATGCATTGAACATAATTCGCCAAGGAAAGATGAGTAGCAAAATGTGCAAACTACTGCCAACCAGGGAGGTTCACCTGTGCCTCAATGACTAGGAGTATTACTATGAGTCAGTCATAGAAGCCCAATGATGCCCTCAGCTACTCTATCTCTAGGTCTACTCTCAGTGATCGAACTGGCACACTGTGGTCCAGCACCCAGGCAAACAAAACCAGGCATCCCCCAAAGCTCAAACTGTTCTCATAAACTCTTGAGTACAGGCCAAGGTCCAGAACTATCCTGTCCACAGGCAGGATGTTCCAAGAGCTCCATGGATAAGTCTCACAAGCTGTTCAAAGACATGACTGTTTCTTTTGAATATGCACAAGTGGAACACACAGTCTGCTGAGATAACCATGGACTGAGCAAAGTCTCAAAACTTTGGTTAATCTTGCCAGAAAAAAAGCCATCCTAGACTGGGAAAGGGCCAACAAGATTATTGTGAGTCCTTTCAGAGGAGAGCTAACTGTTGACTAGTAGACTTGTGGAAATTTTTTGATTTCACAGAAGTATAAACCTGTGACTGGTGCTATATTCCCTTGTAGAAAATTGACAGAAGTGGAAATTATCCTTACCCATAGCAACATGAACAATTATTTTCCTTTGCAGTGAAAATACTTTTCCTGTAGATATACAATTGATCTAGATCATATAAAAGAAACCCTACACACTACGTGATTACAGGTGATAATCAGGTTGGGACACATTATAAATTTATTTTGGCATTTCTGGTTGTATTTTGGCTTGTGTGTTGTGTGTACATTTGAACTGATTTGTGTCATATCTGTAAATATGTGGTGGAACCATGATCATACACATGCTACAGCTTCAACATTAAACTAGATTTAATATCTCACTGGTTATCTTTGTTAAAATGTTTTAATAAGTTAAAATGTTTTACATGTTTATATAAAAGTTGTGTTTTGAACTTTGTGAATAATTTTGATTCATCAATCTTGTATTAATTGCATGGCATTTTTTATTCTCTTTCAATATGCCTAGCCATTTATAACAAAAAGTGGAATCTTTGTTTCCCAGAAGTGCATTAATAAATTAAGGAAAATCTCCAGTATTTATAGTTGATCAGGTAATGCATGATGTTGAAACTTACTCTTCTTACATCTGTAATATATCATACTAAATTCACACTAGAGATTTTCTCTTCCTTTCTCTCTTTTTCTTTTTTTTCTGTGTGACATGTCTGATTTTTCTTCTTTTAACTTCTGATTTATTGACTTCTTTAAATTCAAAGAAATGATTTAGCTTGTTTTTAATATATATTAGATGTTCTCATGCCTTTTATAAAGTACAATGTTCATTATGTTAAATGACCCTTTTCTGAAGAAGTTCAGTATTCCCTATGTTTCTATAAAGTTTTAAAAACAATGAGAAAAGTTTCAGAAGAATTGAACTGACAGGTGTAATATTAAAAAACTTTTTCTGTATCCTTATTAAATTTTCTATCATGCACTGAAGGTCTAATATCACCTAACACAGAGCACACAGCTAGATGCTTTCTAAAATAGAAAGAAAACCCCAAATAAAACAAAAACCTCCAAAAACAGAAGCACTCTTTTCTTAAAAATTTACATTCTAAAAAGCTCAAATACATAAATAATGAAATCCAGCCAACTACTAGACAACCAATACCATGCAGAAAGAGCTTTGACTACAACTGTTAGGATTTTTTAATGATTTTTGATAGAATTGTTAGTAGCCAAGAGAAATGGTTTGTTGTAGAAAAAGATATAAGAATACTAATTTCTGACGACCATTCCTGTCCTTAAAGAAAAAAAATCTTGAAAATATTCTCAGTTACATAAACCATTGTCATTCTTGGGAAAACTCTGAGACAACTGATTCAGGCACAATTATGTGTAGTCAAGCTATTTCTCTATATTTAATGATGTACTTTATACTCTGGAATGCAAAAGAGTGTATGAAATAGCTGGTTATATACCCATCCCAGGTTTTTTCATTCCAAATCTCAAAACACCCATTCCTTAAACAAGAAAGTTTACTTTCTCTCAGATAAGAACCCAGTGGGAACTAGCCTCGCTTTAAGTGAGCTCTTCATAGGTTCTAACCTTTCTCATGCTGGTCACTTTTCCGGTCACTTTCAACTTGTCTTCCATCTTTCATTTTCTAAGAGAACTGCCCAGATTTTCATTGTAGTGTCTAAAGTTCAGCTATTAAGAAATAAAGAGGTGGAGACATGTCTTTAATTGTAGTGGCAAACAACAGAAGTTTCATATCTGAAACTCCTTCACCACTCAGCGAAACGTATCAAGGGCACCCATGAAGCTGCAAGAGATCCGTGCAATATCAAGCTGAAACTTTGCAGCAGAGGGAGAACAGATAAAAGACAGAAAACAGCTGACAGTGTCCGACCTGAAAGGCGAGGAAAATGTAGTGATACTTTCTTATCTAATTAGATTGCATAATACCTGTAAAACCTTACTGTTTAATGGAAAGATAACCATGCATTTCATTTGAAAAAACAAGGACAAATGTTGGATCCTGCGGTTGAGATCACAGAATGAAGTTTCAGAACACACACATACTTCTTCTCTTCATGTATTCCTAGGTATGTAGACACAAAAGTGCCTTCTTGGCTGGGAGTACAGCTCCATATAGGGTATGCACTTAGCATGTAGGATGCCCTAGGTGAGACCCTTCCTACCATTTGGAAGAATTCCAAAGCAGCACCATCAATAGAACTAGTTGCAATGATGAAATTACAAAAACACAGTTAGTAGCCACATGAAGCTCATGAGTCCTTGCAATGTAACCAATATAACTTTTAATTAATTTAAAGTACCACATAGCTAGTGGCTACATTACTAATCAGCACAGTTCCACTAACCCTAAAGAGAAAATTAAATGACAGCTGAGTTTTTCCTGTTGGTACAGCGTTTCAGAGCTTTGAGAATGTAGGCATTCATGTATCACCTTGATTGTTTTCTCATACTAATGAAGTCAGCAGCAAATAAGCCAATGAGCAATATCATACACATGTAGTAGTTGATACATGATTATAGCTAGCTAAGGTCAGTCTCCGTTGCTAGTTATTAATATAGAAGGAAAGGATACTCCAGGGGAAAAAGTGTCATCTTCAGATCTGAAGAAATTAACATGTGTTAAAGGATTTTCTGATTTTCAATGTCTTTCCATACTGATCTCAAAAAAATAGAAGTCAGGGATTGGACAAATCCAAGGAGAATGGATTCCGGATGTCACCAATAAAGTGTTACTCTTCTGAGAAAGTTTTCCTAGCAACTTCTTTTTGCAGAATGGCAAGAGACATGAGAGGTAAGGAGAGGTTCCAGGGACACAGGTGTGGGTGAGCACCAGATTAAGACACCAGCTGCCAACATCAAAGTAGCCCACCAGCACCGGTGAGAAACACAGTCGAAACATAAGATTAAACTAACTTGCAGATTAACATGCTGGGGTACGAAAAGAATGATTGGGCACTAGGATTCACTAATGGGGAAAAACTGGAAAGGAGAAAATGAACTCAGTGCACGATAAATTGTTTTCCATAGCAAGTAATCATTTTTACATATGGATGGTCCTATCTTTTCTCTTGAACAATTTGTTCTCGGACAGGTTATACCAGATTCAATGGGAGAAATGTGTAAAGTGCAGGTTCCTGGCCTCTCATCCAATAGTCTCAGATTCTAGAGGTAGAACCTAAGAACATGTGATGTTTATAAATTGCTCTAGCAGATTGTAAAGTTGAGTTAGGTTTGCAAATATTGGTATATATTATTCAATAGAGATAAGGGAGTCAGGGTGCACATATGAACCTAAAAGCGAGTAAAGAGTTAAGCGTTAATTAAAGCAGAGTGAAGATAAAATAAATTGAATGCAACTAAGTGTATTAGTAGATTTGCCACAATAGGAGAAAGAATAGAATGTCTGGAACACAATGGAGATAAATGTTTAAGATTATTGATGATTATAATTTGTATGTAATTGACCTAAAATATTTCAGCATAAAAATGAGATGCATATCTATGTATATAATGGTTTTGACCCTGAGAAAGGATGAAGGAAATGCTTGGTAAAATTTAAAAGTACATTTATCAGAAACATAAATGCAAGTGACTAGTTGACGTGAAAAGACTGATCAGAAGTCCAAAACCACCACAAAGACCACACATCTTCATTTGCTACTAACCCACGTTTTCTTCATTGATAGTTACAGGTAAAGCTGGTTTCTAGGTGAAATGATCAGTGTCCAAAAAAATGTTGCCTGGTCCAAAATACCACAGGGGCGTGCCCGTGGCTGCAAAGAAGTGTAACAAACTATTGCATCAAATATGAGTTCTCTGCTTGTTGCCCAGGCTTGGTGGCTGACTC
This sequence comes from Hydrochoerus hydrochaeris, assembly GCA_004027455.1. NCBI lineage: Eukaryota > Metazoa > Chordata > Mammalia > Rodentia > Hydrochaeridae > Hydrochoerus > Hydrochoerus hydrochaeris. Next base: position 154,686 of record PVLA01002292.1, read on the forward strand.
AAAGTAGCTTTGTTATCTGACTCTAACTAGGAGAGTAGCTGCATCCTGGCTGAACACTGCTGCAGAAGTCTCTAATGAACTTTTCATGCAAGGTCCTGTCACAGATCTTCAAAAGACAAGCCGTGGGACTCCATCAAGCTGACTCAAGGGTCACATAACTGCTTTTATGCCTGTCTGCAAAAAAGATGTTTCATACATTTGGAGATGTTTGATCTAAGGTTGTCTTTCATTGTACTAGACCAGTAAGTATGGGATGAAAAAGATCAATAACTGCCATTTTCCTCCAAGGACTGAAGGCTATCAATATCTATCAAAAATAACCTACTAATGGCAAATGACCGAATCAATTCTGCTCAGTTTGTGGTAAAAGTCATTTTCTCTGGGAAGTTTGGTATGATTATTTTTTGTTATTCTTAATAAAAAAGATGGAATTCATGAGTACATTAATAAGTAATAATGACTAAATTTTACTGAGCAGTAAACTTGCTTTTTAAAAAATAAATGGTGTTTTCTCCATTTATTATGAATAATTCTGGTTTGTCTTACAAAGGAATCTGAATTCAAACAGCAATGTGCATAAAAACTTAATAGTAAAATGAAATGCTAGAAGTCACCTGTCATAAGAATGATATCTATTAATCTGAACTGTCAATTTTAATTTTATTTCTTTATTCATTTTTGATTTTGTGTAGTGAGTGCTAGGACAAATCCCAGGCCCTTGAAATGATAAGTAAGTGCTCTATGTTGGTCAAACTGTCAATTTTTAAGCAGAACATTGAAATGAATACATTGTTGTTCCTAGGAAGAAGAGAATATTTTTTAATAGTAAAAATTTTTAATTCTACTCATTTCTTTCATTAGTGCAGCAAAACACTCACTTAAACTTTATGTCATGTATTGCAATAAGATGTCATTTGCTAGGTATCACCTTTGGAAAATAAAACTTCTTAAAAAAGAAATTTCCATACTGAAGAAGAAAAGTTTTCTTAGATATTTTAAGCAAAAATTCTGGTGGTCCAATTAATAGGTGATAGAAACAGTATCAAACCAGTTGTCAACTTAATCCATGAATCTTTATTAACACTTCTTAAAGTGTCTTTGTGACTATTATGTATGACTCCATATAGAGACTGAGTTCTTTGAAAATTTGGACCATGATAACTTCATGGTTTTTATTGCCCCAAACTTAGATTACCATTAGCATTAGGAATTCATTCTAAGAGTGGCAGTTGCATAAATGAATTTTCTTAGACATTTTACTTACTGATTGAATAAAATATGTTTCTTGTATTTTAGCTTCACTGGAAAGAGACATGCTGATCTTATTAATATAAAATGATAGCTTTATGATTTATTTATTAATAACAGATGAAGAGAATAATTATATGAGAACATGTTAATTAGGTCTCTATCTCTCTATATAAAATCCAAAAGTTACTTTAGGTGATTTAGAATGCCATATCGTTCTAAATATAGTAGATTTGCTGGGAAAGTAGAAAATTACTTCTTTAAAAAAGGATAAATTATGCTAGGGTGGGGTATCCAGAAAAATAAAGGAAAACCAAACTGAGTTACTAATTAAAAACTTCACAATAGTCTCAGTTAATGAATAATTAATTCAATAATCACATGATTTGATTCCCAGAATTTTGAAAAAGTAACACTCTTGCATATATTGTCAAACTTTTCTTGAAGTTACTAGAGAAGGAAAAGAAAAAAGGTGCTTTCTTCTGTGGTTAGGGTTCACATATCCCTGATGGGGCAGGTGCTTGTTCTGTAACTGACATAGATGTCGAGCTGTAAAACAAAACTCAACCCAGAGAAAAATTCTTTCTATGACTAGTTATTCTTTGTGTTATTAGGAATTAGTCCATCTAATTTCATAAACTGCCAAGGAATGGTTCTAAGAAAACTTCTAGCATACTATTTTTCTTTAAAATAATAACAACAAACTATTGTCAGATAAAAATTTTAGGTTTTCACATAAAAACTGTTAGTTCATGTGCAAAGTGATGCTCCGCTTAAGCACTCTTCTTCTCATAGTTCTTGCAAAAATTTTGGTTTTGAAAGAACAATTCCAAATATTTATCCAGATAAAGCAAATTAGATAGTCACTTAAAATATTAAATTTTAAATTTAAGAGCTTGAATATTTCATCAAAAACAGAAACTTCTAGAGAAAGGCCTTCTGATTTTTTTTTTATACATTAACTTCATGTTACTTGCTTTCTCATTAAAGCATTTACTAGTAATTTAGCAATGCCTAACAAACTCTGAAGTATCATAATACACAAAACATTGCTATTCTTATAGCAAAATCTCGATTTGATTTCCTTTGGTAAATGTTGATCAATGATAAACAACTGAATGATAATTTTACACATTAAAATGAATATAGATTATTAGTATTCCTAGCCAAAATGTCTATTTTACAGCATTGGAACATGAAACATACAGTGAAAATACAGCTTACTTTACTTTAACCTGTTGCCCATTATATCCTTGTATTTACAAAATGAAGCATAGATTAATAAACATTTATATGGTTATATGAGAAATTATTTACCAGCACTTGATTTGTTTACTTTTTACTGTATAGTCAAGATTCATATTTAACAACACATAGATGAAAAAATTTCAAGTGTGAATATTCTAACGTAGATGTAAATAATGTGCTTCTCTGTACAAAAATGTCTGCATTTTGGTGTGTGATGTGAAATCTATTCTGCAGCTCTTTTCCTCTACTGTTTGAAAAGAACACAACTGAAACTGCTTTTACCTAAGCTTCCTTGATTGTTTGCAATGTGCCTATTATAGAGTTTTTTCTAAATATTAAGACCTACTTAAGTCCAATTTTAGGGAAGAATATGCTTCCCACAATTACATAAACACAAATAGACTACATTTTGAAACTTTAAATGCTTTTATTCTTATTTTCAAAGATGTAAGGCCCAATTATCTTAAAAATGTATCTATGTACTGACCTGTACTGTAGGGGCTCATGCATTACTGGTAGCCCATTTACACATATACGGAAATTGAAATGTCAGCTCTGAGACAGCAGAACAGCAAAAGAAAGAATAGAAAAAAGCAACAAAGAAAATGGCAAAACAAAGATTCCAAAGTTTTTAAAGAAAAAATAAATCAAACATGATTTCAGGTAAATAAATATATGCCTTTAGAATCTAGGCTAAAGTAGAACTTCTATGCATTACGAAATCAGAACAAGTCCAATACATGCATAACTTAACCAAATATTTAAATTCCAAATTCTGTCCTGATGGTTATTTTAGTGTTCAACAGTATACCATGCACACAGACTAAATTTATAATTTGGTTAAAATATCTCAACTTTCAAAGTCTATGAGGTTATGCTGCCTTGACTCTTAGGCTAGAAATCATACATGGAAATTTCCACAGAACACATTGTGAGCATATTGAAAAATTCTGCTTCAGAAATGCAATGCTTGCCCTTAATAAATCTTTACAAATATCAGCTCACAGGCCGGGGGTTGAGCTCAGCAGCATAAGTCCCTGCTTGGCAAACGTGAAGTTATGAGTTCAATCCCCAGCACCAAAACAAAAAACAAAACAAAACATCAGCTCACATAGAAAAACATTGGTATTCTGGTTTTGTTTGGCTTAAATTATTTGTTTTAAATATGACAGGCCAGATAAGCATGTTGGCACACAACTGTACTATCAGAACTCAGGAGGCTGAGGCAGGAGAATCATATGAATACAGGAGTTCAAAAAGACAGACAGACAGACAGAATGAATGAATGAAAAGCTATGTCATCTATGTTGTATCTCCCATGTAATGTAATTCCACTTGAGTCTGTATAAATCAATATTAATGTCGCAAATCTATATTTGAAGAGAAAAAGCTTCTGCTTTGTCTAAACATTTAGAATTTGAGAACTATGAACAATTCCAGAGCGAATACAATTCTATAATTTTCAGATTTACTGATTTTACTAAATATCTTTGACTGATAAATTAAGATACAATAAGATTAAATTCAATTAACCATATAATAATTATGTGGATATTACAATAGACATAAGGTTTTGCCATATGAATTCTCACATAGACATCGAATCCACCAAAATCATATTCATATGGTGCACAACTCACTGAATATCATTGTTAATAATTATTCAACCAGTTTTAGAGCAAATTCTTCAATGTTGCAGTCATCAAAGTATAATTAGTAGTAAATTATTAAAAAACACAATATGAAACTTCTGGTGATTATTTCCTATGCATGTTTAGATAGTCAAATTGCAGTTTGTATATTATTACCAAGTCTTCTTTGGAATGGTGATGCTATAGCAATCATATTTATTAAAGTTTTTCATTTAAGTTCTTCAGGAGGACAAAGCAGGAATAAACTTTATCATGTGGACAAAGGTAGATGATTATGGCCAAGTGACCTGATATATGGCAAAATAATAATTTTGCAATACACTGGGAAGAGTTAAATAACTCTAAAAATTATGAATTAACAAAGTTACACAAGATAATGCATTTGTATACATGTGAACACCAAATTTGTGTGTAAAGTCTATTTAATATATGTGTTAACTCTATTCACATAATTGTGCATAGCAACACACATGCAGTGCATACGGTGTATGTGTTTCTGTGCTGACCCATCCAGGTCTTATCCAAAATGCATGGCCCAGGGCCCAGCCCATTAACTTGGCGTCGTTAATAACCCGCCACAGCCCATCCCCATATCCGCTGTTTGTCTGTGATTCTCTCCCCACCCGGTAGCGCGGTCACGTCTGCACACAGACAAACAGCCTCGCTCCCCGCTGCTCCCCCTCTAGCACACAAGCAGGTTTGGGGGTTTCAGACGTTCTTCCTCTGCCCCCACCTCCCACGTGGGTGTCGTGGGCCCCACGTGTTTGTGATTCGCCACACGGATTATAGGGCACGCTGGAAATAGCAAGGCTTCTTCCAGCCTCTCTGGAATCTGTAATGTCAGTGCTCACAGCTCCGCCACCGCTTCTACTGTAGAGGATCGTTCGTGTCACAACGTTTGCTAAGAGCTGCAAACACCTTGGAATATGTCTCCAGGCTCGGCTTCTGTGCTGACCGTGTCCTGTGCTTCCCCCGCGTCTGGAATCTTCTGCTACTGCTCGATGGCTGGCTGCCTGGCCTGGGCTTGCAAGCCCAGCGGACTCCGCCCAAAGAGACCAGGGAGGCGGCCTCTCCGTCTGCTCCTCCCTGTTGTCTCCCTCTTATAGCTCCTTTAGTGGATGATGGTAGATCCGATATCCTTGTTACGACTCAGAAACCATTGAAAATACGGCCATGCACTGCCTGAAGTATTTGCTGTTCTGAGTAATTCCTGGGCAACATTTTTAATTTTTACATTTGCATAACCTTCTAAACAATTTTCTCTTATTCCAGTAGTTTCTTATTTATCTAGGCTGCTTCTATTTAGGCTAAAACCGCAGCAAAATTATCACCACTTCTTAACTTTTCTCTGACTTTCCTATGTGGTTAATTATATTTCTCATAAGATGGTTCGTGCCATTTAACACTTTCATACCATTGTAAACACTGACTTCTAAACTATATCTACCTTCCTTTCTTTACCTACAGAGCATACTGGTGCAGGGGACCATACTTTATTCATTTTAAGGAAGGAAGAAAAGAAAGAAGGAAGGAAGGAAGGAAGGATGAAGGAAGGGAAGGAAAGAAGGAAGAGGGAGAAAAAACTGAAGAAAAAAATGAAGGGAAAGATCATTTTAGGAAACATTTTCCATATTCTGAACATTTTCTGAACAAACCAGAAATATTATAAAACTTATATTCAAAATATAATAGCTAAAATCTTTAACTCCCAAGAGTGGAAACAAACATTTTTATGACATTTAAAAAGTCCTATGAGAAATATTTTGAGTGTCGTATTTATGGACTCAGGGAACATTATGCTTTTATTTTTGCAAATGTGTATGTAGTTTCTTCAGCATTTTTTCTTGATAAAGTGCAAATGAATGATGTATGCTGGCTAAATTCACAGTGAAAACAAAGGCATGCCCGTCTTTCAGCTGTGTTTTGCTCATTTAGATTGGAATCGCCAGGTACCCAAGGGACCCTGTAATAGCTAAAGGAATGTGAGCTCTCTACCACTTCCTCTGATAACATTTCCGCTTTCTAGTTCCTTTTTTTCAGCCGCATGGGCTTCTCCTCTCTCCTCACATATACCAACATATTCTTCCAATAAACCTTTGCTGACTTAGAATAAACCATAACCCTGACTATAACAGCTTGCGTGGTCTCTGAACCCCCTAGAATGATCACCCAATATCAGTGGATGTGGACACCACTCACTCCCCACTACAAAGACTTCACACAGAGATTTCCCACCCTCTGATTCATCGACAGGTGGTGACCTCTAAAGAGGAAAAAAATATCAATTCAACTCCATCGAAATTTGAAATTCTGTATTTCAGAAGAAAACATCGGGAAAATGTAAAGACAGGTACTAAAGAGAAAGAAAATATTTTCAAATGGCATAGCTGAAAATACTTGTAAATCAAGCATCTAGAATATATGAAGAACTTTTATAGCCCATTAACAACAAAGAATATTTCAGCAAAAGTTGGTCAAACTATTTGAAGACATATTTTATCTAAAGAGGGAAATAAATTGCTAATAAGCATAAAGGAAAGTGTCCAATATTATTTTGTCACTAGAAAATGCAAATTAAAAAGATTAGCAATAGTAAGCTTGAGTGAGGATGTAATGAAATTAGGATATTCATATTTATCAGAAATGTAAAATGGCACATTATTCAAAATATCTCCAAACATGAAATAAACTGAGTATCTTCAACAGCTACTGGATTAATAAAATGTGATGGATTCATGCAGTAAAATACTGTTTAGCAACAAAAAGTACAAAATACTGAAACATGCTTCAACATGGATGAACTATAAAAACATTATGCTAAACAAAAGAAATCAGAAACAAAAGACTGCATAATGCTTTCGTTTTTTTTTTTGGTTAGGTTTTAATATTTAGCTCTTATTAACATTGTACACTAGCACAATTTAATAGTTCAACATTCTACAAACTTTGCTATAATAAAGAGAGTTTCACAGTCCTGATCCTTGTAACTCATATTTCAAAAGAGAATAATTTTCAATGGGTTCAGGAAATTTTTTTCTGGTACTGAGTATGAAACCAGGGCCTCAAACCTGCTGGGCAAGTGCTTCATCACTGAGCTCCGTTTCCAGCCCTTCGACCTGTCCCCTTTGCGTCTGCCTCTACATCTTAATAATGTGCATTAGTACTGCACCTTGATTTTGCAGTTTTAGGCACTATTTATTCACTTCTCCATATTTTATGCTTCATTATAAATGAAGCAGCTGGGGAAGGTAAGTTTATAGACAGGAAGCAGATCAAATCTGCCAGAGGCCGGAAATCCAAGAGAGGATAGATGGCAAGCACCTGAAGACAATTCTTTGGGGTGATAGATCCGGTTGAATATTGGTGATCATTGCACAGCTTTATTAATTTACTAGAAACCTTGCTAAGGAGAGTATTTTGCTGTCTGAGAATTATACCTCACTAAAGCTATACGAAAAGTACAGCATGAAAGGACAAAAGTCAACAAATAACATATATAAGAAGGGGATGGGTGTTTGGCTTTTTTTTTTTTAAAGGAAATAAACAGAACATGGAAGACAGAGATTATTGGGGGGTGGGAGTGAGAAAATTGCAGGATTAATTCCTGTCATAGGCCAGTGAATGAGCTCAGTTAGTATCTGAGGCAGGAGCTTCCAGCCCAAAGAAAGAGAATGAGTAGGTGCCCTGGCAGAATTGGCCCCAAGTTTGAGCAACAGGCAAGAGGCCTGCAAAACTGGAAGAAGCAAATCCTTAAATAAGCCCAGAAACAATGGGAGACTTTCATCACTTACTGGAGTATAACAGAGGAGTGATATCAGCTGACACATATATTAAAAGTATGCTTCTGCCCAGACATGGTGGCACACGCATGTAATCCCAGCCACTCAGGAAGGAAGAGCACAATTTTAGGCAACTTAGATCCTGTCTCCAAAAAAATGAAACAAAACAAAAAACTAAAAATAACTAGAGATGTGGCTCAGCAATCTCTGGGCCCTGTCCCCCTATACCTCAAAAATTATACTTAAAATTTTAATAAATTAAAGTATGACTCTAGATGCCTGGTTATGGATAGAGACAAATAGTCCAAGGATAGACAAGAAAATTTTGAGGATGCTAACAGTGAATTAGGATGACCTGAGCCAAGAGGATAAAACAAAGTTGTCAGAAGTGGTGAGATTCCACACAGAGTACTAGAAAGAGGATTTTTGCATTGATTTTTCTGCCTTAAAGGTTAATTCATACTTTCATAAAAATTAGAAAAGAATACAACAAAAAGTGAACAGCATTTCTCTATTTAGTTGATTAATGAGTAATTGTTTGCTTCCATGATTGCTAAATTGCTAACCATATGCTTGTACATTTATAAGACAACAAAACAAAATAAAATAAAACAAAACTTTGACTTCTAGCTCAACAAAAGATCATGATGCTGAGAGAAGACAAAATGACAAATCAGTGAGCAACAAAATGCAAAGCCTCCCAGGAGAAACAACTCATTTGCCAGAATAAAACACCCTGAAGAGACCCAGACAGAGGAAGATGGATCCTCTTGACACAGGAAGAAATTAAAACATAAAAAAGCTCGTCAAATACTTCAGGACTACAACTGAAACAGCTAAAAACTATGGGACATAGCGTTTCGTTAGTGGTGACCCACCAAGTTTGCAAAGGCCTGAATCCACGCCAGCAGGGAGAGCCACCCAAACTCATTCCCGCTGCCACTCACAGGAAGCACAGCAGTGCTGAAGTTGGGGGTTGGTCAGCCCAAAAGAGGGTGAAGCCAGTGAAGGGACCTTCATTAATCCACAGTCAGTGCTGAAATGAGACACCCCCCCCCAGGGGAAGGGCGCAACCAAATGGGCGACATGTTGGAATCGGGCAGGAGGAGCCTGAAATGGGAGCAACAGTGATTTCAGTTGGTTGCTCCCTCCCCAGAGCAGATTTGTGGGATTTGCTTGGACTGGGCTGTGCCCCTGGCCAGGACCCAGTGAGCCATCCCAAATCCATTCCCTGTGCCTAGCAGGCACTAATCAGATGAAGGCCCCTGAAGTTTGGCTGTCCCCATGGGGAGGGGCAGGCATATGGAGCCACTGCTTATACCTCAGTGAAAAGAGCAGGCAGGAGAGGGCAGAGTTCCCTTGCCAGCGTGCTTCAGAGGAAACATGGCCAACAGGGAAGGGGCCTGGGACCTGCACTGACCTGTGTGGAGGAAGCCAGGGCTATGACAGGAGAGAGAGGCAGGAGGAGACCCCCAGCCCAGAATTCTGAGAGCACTGATCCAGGAGAAGGAAAAACAAGGGAGACTGAGGACAGCAAACACACAACATCAGACATGGCTTCAATGGACATTAACAGATATCTTTGGGACCTTGTAGACAAGCTCAAAACTGAAATATTAAATCAGGTAAAGCAAGATGTGAGTAGAGTAATAAAAGAAATGCTCTCAGGAAGCATCTCTCAGGATGATACTGATGGAAGAAGGGAGGAACACACAAAAAAGGAGAGAAACATTCAATAAAGAATATAAAGAAAATATAGAATACATGAAGCAGATTCAAAGAGACTACCAGGAAATTAAAAACTTCATTGAAAGCTGGCAAAACACCTTAAAAGAACCTAAGGATAGACTGTCAAAACTTGAAGACAAGTTGGCAGTGTGTGATCATGAAAGGAAAGATCTCTTAAAAATAACAAGGAAACAGGCAGTAACAATACAAAGGCTAGAAGATGACAAGAGAATCTATAATTTAAGAATAAGAAATATGAATGAAGAAGCAGGAATACATATGAGCGAATTACAAAGACTATTCACGGAAATAATTAAGGAAAACTTCCCAAGCATGGGAAAAGAAAATGATATTCGGTTATGTGAGGCATACCGAACTCCAGCCACCTACAACCAAAACAGATCTACACCCAGACATATAATAATCAAGATACCAGAAATTCAATATAAAAACAGAATATTAAAATCCATCAGAGGAAAGAAACAGATCACCTATAAAGGTAAGCCCATCAGAATCACTGCTGACTTCTCGACACAGACCATCAGATCAAGAAGAGCTTGGAGCAAAGTCTTCCAAGCCATGAAAGAAAATAACCTCCAACCCAGATTGATGTACCCTGAAAAACTGTCACTAGAAATTAATGGAGAAACAAGATGCTTCCATGACAAAGAGGAACTGGGGGAGTTTGTGACCACTAATCCAACCCTACAGAGAATACTGAAGGACATTCTAGAAAGTGAGAAAATAAAATACCAGGATTTTAGGAACAGTGGCAGAAAGGCCTCAATGAGTGGGGCAAGCAGTAGAATAAAAGAGAAAACTAGACAAAGGCAGAAAAATAGCATAGCAGAAATGAGGCAGAGAAGGATAACTAGAAACTCTAACATAGATGGCCTTGGTACGCTATATTAATAGTGCACCAGGATTTAAAACCCACATTACTCACACTACTCTGCTTAGATGTATTATATTCTGTTCCAGTCATTCTACCTGTACTAGATTTGAGGGCACAGACGGTAATCCTGAAAATAACAGGATATAGTATGGTAATCATCCTTAATTTCCTATTAACTTAATCTAAAGCTCTGTAAAACCTATACTGTTTTACCATGACTGATCGTAATCGAATCTGGTTTGTTGGATCACTGTTCTGTATTGATAGATTTTATTCAAAGCTGTTATGATTGATAGTATCAAGTCTGAGAGCATAGGCAACTGCACTTAAGATCCACTAGAATATCCACTCTGGTTTGATTATTACCTGCCTTTGAAGTTTTATACTGTCTACAATGTTTTATTTTTACTAATATTGTTATTTACTGCTTTACTCAATTATACTGCTATATTCAATTATGCCTGGTGATATAGACATTCTATTGAAGATAATAAGAAACAACATAGTAATAATTGTAGATCACCTTGTATTGTGGTTTTATACGACTTCTTGGTTTCATGTTTTTATAGGAATTTGTTTTGTTTTGTCTTGCTACGTTTTGTTTTTCCCTCTAATACAGAAAGGATAGAAATACATGTAGAGATTCATGCATGCGTAGCTGTTAATACTCTCACTGTTTGACTATCTACTTTGTATGCTTTAATTTTGTAACTTGAACAACTATTTCTAAGAGGACAATATGTAATGTATTAACTAGTGGTTTCTTATTGTTTATCTTTTTTTTTGGAACTCTATATTATCTGTAACCTCTACATGTTTTTGTTTCTCTTTAAATAAAAAAAAAATTTTTTAAAGATCATGATGCCATTTTTGTTTTTTGACACATTTTTCAGCACCAACATGATGGCAAATATAAAATTAAAAGGGATAAGTGAGAAAACTAGCAATAGCGTGTGGGTATTAAACAAAAACCTAGGTATTTCTTGAATAGCAAGTGATGAGCTCATTTTTCAATGAACTGTGTTATTAAGTAAATTTCTGGACTATAAGATCCTAATATGCCTCATCTCACATTACAGAATATTATGAAATATCAAGTAATAGAAGAAAATACTAAAATGTTACATTAATTTCATATAAAACAAATAGGGAGTTAAGTTACACTAGTATCTAGTGTAAATATTTACTAAAATTTACTTTTAAACTGACTAGTATGCACTGCTAAAAACTAATCAATTATCCTTGAGTAAGTTAGCTGTAACATATGCATAGTACATGACACCCTGAGACATACTGGAAATTCCTCATTCATTCACTTAATTTCAATACTCTTTCATTTAATAGAGTTCGTATTGTGCCCCAGCAGGTAGATTTAAAAATCTTTACATTCTAATCTAAATGATACTCTCAAAAACCAGACAATAACTGAAAGGTATCTACAAAAGCACTTGCGATTGAAGATTGCAGAACCCAGTCAGAGAAAAATGGCAGAGTAGTATTTCTGGTTATGCGAGGTTGTCAGCTGCATATAATGGTTGTCTATAAAGCACTCCCCATCAGATTTATGAAATAGTATGAAGAATCAATAAATAGGATCCTATCAAATTAAAGAGCTTCTGCACAGCAAAGCAAACAACTCACAGGGTCAAGAGACAGCCTTCAGAATGGTAAAAATTTGTACCTTTGTTCCAACTGTTCCTTGGACAGAGAACTAATATCTAGAATATATAAACACTCAAAAAAATTTAAACCATCTAAAATAAAAGACCCAATCAAAGTATGGGCAACTGCAATGGATAGACAATTCTCAAAAGAAGAAGTAGAAATGGCCAATAAATACACGAAAAAACATTCAATATCTCTGGCCATTAAAGAAACGCAAATTAAAACAATACTGAGATTCCATCTCACTCCAGAAGAAATGGCTATTAGCAAGACATCAACTCATTGTAAATACTGGTTAAAGGAATGCTTCTACACTGTTGGTGGGAATGTAAACTAGTACAAACACTATGGAAATCAGCATAGAGATTTCTCAAAAAAACTGAAACTAGAAATTCTATTTGACTCAGGTATTCCTCTCTCCTAGGTATCTTCTCAAAGGAGTTAGAGACATCTTATTACAATGATACACATATATTCAATTTTATAGCAGCACAATTTATAATATCTAATTCTTGAAAGTGGTCTATATGTTCATCAGTGAGTAAATGGATGAAGAAAATGTGGTATTTATACACATTGGAGAACTATATGCCATAGAAGAGGATATACTTGAGTCATTTGTAGGAAAATGAATACGCTTTGAAACCCAATGTGAACTGAACTAGGTCAGACATACAAGCTTAAATGTCACATGGTTTCTCCTATATGAGAAACACAAAATATAAGTAAAGAGAAAAAATAATGATAATAGGTCCTAGGGAAAACGATTTTTTGCAAAAAAGAAGGAGACCAAGAGAAGGAGAAAGGAAGAAGGGGAGAAAAAAAGAACAGATGTGTTATGTCTATGTACCAGCTCCCCATGGGAAATGTAATCATTTTATACAACAAACAGGTACCAATAGAAAAACAAGAAAAGAGAAAAATATTTCACACATCAAGAGACAACTACAAATACTGAGAACCCTACTCTGTTTGTAGATTATATATGGTGCTTATTGGAATTCTATACATATTTTTCATAGCTGCCATTCAAAACAAGAAATAAAATGAATTAAAACCATTTGAATTACAACCATTTTCATATTACAGGGTGTTTAAACAACATTTTCAGCCAAATATGTAAAATTTCCAATTATTTCAGCTATGTTGCTTTCATTAAAGTATATTGGCAGCTAGTACATTATACTAAATTCATAGCTTTCATGAATAAAAATGGGTTTTCATCACAAAAATACTGTAATAGTTTAAAATAGTAATACTATTTTTATCCTTATAATTTTTATTATATATGCTTTAGAATGACTATAAATATCAGTACAAAGTATCTCTTTTTACAGCTGATGAAATTTTTGATCAATAAATTCCTGATCACATAAGGAGGACTTCATTCATGAATTTCAGTTCCTTAATGGCCAATATTGTCTTTTCAGTTGTCTTCTTAAAATTTTCTTTTGGACGAATAATAGCTTCTTGCATTTAACCTGTCTAAAACAAAATTTTTGTCCTTCTCACTAAATTACATCTTCCCTGGTTTCCACCACTCTCAAATATGCAAACAGTTCTCTATCAATTTAGACCAAAATCCCTGGGTTTAACTTTCTGTCTTTTCAGCTCTCACATCCATTATTAAATCCATTAGCAAATCACAGTCTTCATACCTCCAAAGCATGACCCAAACCTGCTCATTTCGCTTGAACCTAAATCAAGGCACCATCATCTCTTCTGGATCATTGCAAGTCTCCTAATATGACCTTCCCTCAAGCAGCCTACAATCCTTCTACAATGATAAGCTCCTGGCAATCGCCTGCTCAAAGTGGTCATTAGCATTTGTTTCTTATAAACTCCAAGTTCCTTGAAAGGCTGTGGCCCTCTCCTTAACACTCTTCTCAGGAGCCTTTCCTCTGCTTTCTATGCTTCTAAATACAGGGAGATTTTTTTCCTTCCTGAAACAGGCTACATACACTCCTTTCAGTCTGCAGATATTTGCCGTATTTACGCACTCTGAAACATTCACTTTCTAAATGTTGCTTAGCTATCTCTTGTCAGTATTAAACCTCTGCTCTGAAATCAGTCTTCCTTCATTTCGCCAGCTCCACCCATTTCCTCAGCTTCACTGTATATCGTGGTAAGCGTCACTGTGGCCATCAAAATCTGTGAGGTGCTCCCCAGCTCACATTTAGCCCTCTCCCCCAGCACCCTGACTTTCAGCAGTTCTGCTTCAGTCCTATGAGTCAACTCCCTGCTTCTTAATAGCCTGGAACATTCTTGCGACAGTTAAATTGGATTGTCAGCATCACTGACTTGAGAGCCACCCAACAGCATCAGAAGAGCTCACTTCAGGGTGAGCTGTGAGGTTCAGGAAGCCGGGCATGATCGTGAGGTCTATACATGGTTCCTTTGCCCTTTCTCTTTGGAGCTGTTCTCCTTTCTGTTTCCCAGATACCGTGAACTAGCAGCTTTGTTTCTCCAGGCCCTTCTACAGTGATGTATCTACTGTGGGTCCAACCATGGACTGAACTCCCTGAAACTATGAGCTAAATTAAACCTCTCCTCCTTTATCTTCTTGGCATCTAGTACAGTGTCTGAATAGTGGGAAAACTGACCACAACAATGCAATTAAAATGCTTGACACTCTGTCCTCAGCACAAATGGTCTTCCAGATGTTTGAAAGCTAGTGTCCTCAGTTTATTCAGGCCCCTGCTAACTTTCACATCATCAGGGATAATCATAATCCAGAAAAGAGGATGTGCTTTGAAAGTAGAAATATCAGCGTTTGTAAATGTGTATGAGGAACCTAAAAGACTAAAGGATGAATCCTGGTCACTGTGTGGAAAGATCTTTGCTTTCCTCTGCTTTGTTTTCTGCTGGTATCCTTGCATGTGTTTTAACCTGTCCTTTGTTTGTCACGTGTTCTGTTCATTGGAACATAGACTCTAAGGCTAGAGAAACTTTGAACTTTCCCCCAAAATGACTCTGTCTCCTTGAATGTGGCCTGACATGTGTCACAGGAATCCAGGTAAGCTATCCCACGCTGAGACTTGTCGAGCATTGCACTGTAAACTGTTCTATGACCATCCTGATGTGATCATTGCATTTGCTTTTTGTATCTACATGTCAAACTTGATCTCTAGAACTCAGATGTGTACATATGCTTCACATGTTGATACAATCACCCAGATGTTCCCTGGAAAGCTAAAAAGAGTTTATACACCCACCAACAGTGACTGGTTTCTACCCACTCCTGCCTATACTTGGTTCTCTAAATTGTTTTTATATTTTTGACTGAGAGAGAACCAAAAGATAGAGGGAGGGTTAAGGGAAGAGAAAGGCAGGGAAGTAAGAAGAATTAAGGTGTGTTACACACATATCACAACTCCCCGTGATGAATGTAATCATTATATACTGCAAACACAGACTGATAAAAATAAATATGTAAAAATTATTTTAAAAGGTAAATAATGGTTAGCTACTTTATATGCATTTTTTCAGAGGTTTGAACATCTTTTTTGTATTATTACAGCATGTGAACTTTTATAATTTTGTCCATTTTTAAATTTCACATTCAATTTTACTTAATGTAATTATAATGTCAAGATTTTCACATTCTATGTGCTATATAGACTGACTATTTTGTGGCTTGCAATTTGTCTTTTTTTCAATCTTATGTATTTGGATTTTTTAAAAAAATTTATTTTAGTTCATAAATTTAATTTTTCACTTTTTGTGCTCCTAGTTTATCATTCTTAGAGCTTTTAGCATTTTTCTAGTAAATATTTTTAAATTTTACTATTTTTGTCTGTATTCAATGTATCTTGGCTTACAATGCAGTGGAAAAGAACTCATATTGGTTTTGTTCTTTTCCAAAATGGTTGCTCATTTTTCCCTTATTGCACACCCACATGCAGGTCATACTAATTACAGTTATGATTTCCTGGAAGACTGTTATGGGCCAGTCATTTACTACTACCTTATATACCATAGCTAGATTGGGCTTTACATCAAGTTCGGCATTACTTTGATCTACTTTTCTTAGCAAAAAACAAAGCAAATGCTGAATGTTCTAATTTGACCACAAAATCATTTCTCATTTGTACCTTACACAGGAAAGGGAGTCCTGATTTTATAACCTACAGTTCTGCCTTTCACATCAGTAGGGCAAATTTACTGCCCTAAAATTGTGAGAGTTTTAAACAAAATGCTAATGAGGATAACACTGAGCTTGCTAAAGTGGTTGCCAATTGGAAGTTTT
This sequence comes from Hydrochoerus hydrochaeris, assembly GCA_004027455.1. Taxonomy (NCBI): domain Eukaryota; kingdom Metazoa; phylum Chordata; class Mammalia; order Rodentia; family Hydrochaeridae; genus Hydrochoerus; species Hydrochoerus hydrochaeris. Next base: position 171,150 of record PVLA01002292.1, read on the forward strand.
CGATTCAGCACCTCAGGACTCACATGGGTTGATGTTAGCTGCTTTCACGTTGCAAGCTTCAAAATAAAACATGGTTCACGCCACAAAGCAAAGGGAGACTTAATCAGTTCCAAAGAAACACTACAATGCATTCTGTTGTTCTCTCAAAAACACAATAAAATTAATTAAAAGTGAAGGGTAACTAAATGAAATCCTATATGACCAACCAATAAAATAACCACTGAATATAAAAGTTACTACAGTTGGAACTGAGTCGCAAAAAAAGCTAAATGATAAAATTTATGAGAACAATGAAAAAATTTTATAAAAATGTTTAATCTTAAAACCTATATTGAGAAGCAAAATAAAGTTTTAAAAATGACTCCTTAGTATTTAAAAAAAATTTTTAAAATTAAAGAAATGAGATCCCAAATGTACAATAGATACTGTGATAATGAAAGGGAAAGAACGTGCTCAAAAAGAAAGAACAACTGGGATGGGGAAAGAAGGGAAGAAAGGAGGGAAAAGATTAAATGTGTACAGGTAAACATATGTACATGTGTACGGATACATATATACCAGATAGATAACTACTACTAATCTCTGTAAGTTCATCAAAAAGAACACTTTGTGCTTTCATTCTTTGGTTGTTTGATCATTTTTTCATGCATAAATCTTGTACCCTGAACAACTACTAAGATAATAGTATGCATTATATTTACTAGTGTTAATTTCCCACTATTTTGTTTCAGAATTCTGTATCATTTCTATCCTTTTATCTGTTTTTATTTTTACAATAAAAAAAACCCTTAAAATGACTACAGAGTCAACGGGAGTACCTAGAAAAGGAGTAAGAGAGAAAATAGAGAAAAAAATGGAAGAATCAAAGCAAGGTAGAGCAAAACGCTAATAAAATCAAACTGCTTTCTTTCCCAAAAATTCATTGTTCAGTGAAACTTATATGTGAGTTCAACCAGATTTTAAGGAAGGACTCAGGATCAATTCTTAGAAATTACCTCAAAAAGTAGAAAACAACAAAATGTATGTAACTCATTTCAGAAAACTAATATTATCTTAGATTTATAACAGATAAGTCTTGATTTATTTTAAGTACTATTAAGCACAAAAATCTTGACTATAATTGCAAACACCTGTACTGTATTCTAAGAATACTTGTAAAGCTTGTAAAGCATAATACTAGTATTACGCGTAAAAGAATTGCACTTAGGAAGTAATTTGAGATGATTTTCTTTACACTTAGGAATGTCCATGATGTCCACAATCGCTTAGCTTAGTACTAGAAATAGTGGCCTAGAGTACAAAGGCAAGAAAAATACCCAAATTCATATTAATAAGCACAACTCTCGACAATCTCTAATGATATCATCATCTACTTAAAACACCAATAAAATGCTTAATTTATAAATAACTCTGATAGTAATGTATTGCATTTGTCTACTTGAGTGCTACCCAATGAGCAGAAGAATATGCTACCAGGTAAGTGCAATAATACACGTATTTGTATGTAAGTACATTCTAGGAACGAATGCAGAGATTCTTTCAGGACTCTAGCAAATACTACAGAAGATTTTAAGTTTTTTCAAATAAAAAACTGTGCTTCTGAATGGGAAGATTTTACTATTTAAAGAACCGAAGTCATAATTCAAAGTATTTTAATATTAGAAACTTCTTTATTATAAAGTGAACATATTTAATAATGAATTACTGAGAATTGTAGTGTGCGGGAATGAAATTAGAGGTCCCCCATCCTAACCCTAGCTAATATTACACTGGTAGCTATAGCCAGTGTTTTACCAGGTCAAAAAACTATAATCATTAGAAAAAAAGAAATAAAATCCATCATTATTCACAGAGAAAAAGAATGTGTATTACAGAAGATGATCCAAAGACTCCTTGGCACACAACAGATACAACAGCAAAAATGAGAAGCAGAAAGGGACCATTTCTAATGGCATAAAAAGTCAAGTAACAACGAATCCAAAAAAAGGACAAGATCTTTACAAAAATTCTAAGACAGTATTCACAGAAATGGGGAAAAATCAGAATTAGCAGTGCTAATCAGAATTCCAGGAGGAGTGCTGTGGAAACTGATAAGGTAATTTTGAAATGTGTGTGAAAATTCAAAAGAGCAAAACAAGAAGGAGGAGAAGAAGAAGAAGAAGAAGAAGAAGAAGAAGAAGAAGAAGAAGAAGAAGAAGAAGAAGAAGAAGAAGAAGAAGAGGAGAAAGAATGCATTGGAGAGCTTATTTTACAGTAGTTGTTCTCAAATTCGGCTGCACTTTAAAATCATCTGGAAGACTTTTAGAAAGCCGAAGATGACACTTACTTTTTATAAAATTAGATCTTTATGCTTTAAGGAGATACACAGGCATCTATATTTTAAAAATACCTCAGGTGTTTCAAATGTGCAATCAAGTTTGAGATCCAAGCTCTGTTGCATATTATTATATAAAACATAGTACAAATTAAATGTTACATATTGTTGCAAATTAGCATTAATTATGACAGGAAGGATCTTGTGCAAAGATAGAAATTAAGCTTGTGCAGTGGTGCACACCTGTAATCCCAGCTACTGGGAGGCTGATGCAGGAGGATGGCGAGTTTGAAGACACCCTGAGTGAGTTAGTTAGACCCTGTCTCAAAATAAACTTTAAATAGGGCTGTGCTGACACACTTACCTAGCGCGTACGAGGCCTCTTAGTGTTGTCCCTAATACAACAACACCAGTAACAACAGCAATAATAAATAAGAACTGGATGACTGGAACACAGAAGCTGCCCAAAGAGACCCAGAAATGTGTGTGCACTGTTCACAACTAAAGTAACACAACAGAGCACTAGAAAAAGACACAGTTGCAAAGTCACTGGACCAGTGGGTTCTATGTAAGAAAAAAATAAATCTGGGCCTCACTTTCAAGCCAAATACAAAAAAAAATCAATTCCAGATAGATTGTAGATGTGACGGTAAAAGTAAATAATAGAATTTCTAGAAGATAATATTTAACATCAAGAAAAATTCGCTTGATGACACACAAAAAGGAACATAAGTATGAATTAACTATGCTAAATACTAAAATTAAAAACCTCCCCTCATCAAAAGATACTCTTAAATAATGAGAGGGGCAACACCTAATAGAAAAAAAGAACATGATCAAAGCATGTCATATGCATGTGTGTAAAGGCTGCACATTTACACACACATAAATCTCTGCTATTAATAAATATTAATAATTACAATTATAAAGAAGAAAATACAGTGTCAAGACGCACACACAGAGGATATTTGCAATGCATGTAACTGAAGCAGGGTCAACTTTATATATATTTGATTAAATCACTAATAAAAATTTTCAAAATCTAGTAAAAATGAACAAGAGCTATGAAGAATACTATGAAGAAAACCTCCACATAGCCAAAAAGCACATAAAAACTAGAACCATAGACCATTGTACTCTAACTAGAATGATCAATAATATTGTTACCAGGCATACAGATTAATTAGAATTTGAAACTTGTCTTTCATTACCCAACTGAATACATACGCATGTGAGAATATATCTCAAGCAATGTTCCTGACAACATTACTGGTAACAAATTCCAACCAGACATAATCCAAATGTTCATTATAGCAGAAGAACAGATAAATTGTAGTATCCAACAGAAAATGATATACAGCAAAAGTGAACAAACTATGTAGGACAATGATTAGTTTCAAAAATATGCTAAACATGCATGCCAGCTATGAGAGAATACATTCAATAACTTTCCATTTATATAAAGTTTATCAATAGACCAAAGTCATAATAGCAGGTAATTTAGGGCACCTGACTAACTACTGAAAAACAGTACGAGATGGGGCTTCTAGAACATTCATAGTTTTCTGATCCTTGAGTAGAGTGATGGTTACATGGATGTACTTAACATGTGAAAACTTGTCTCAGTTATAACATAGTAGTACACTAATGAAGCATGAAGAAGATGATCTGAACACATGCGCCATTTGTAATTTCTTCCCAAGTTGATATGTAAAACCATTTAATCCAATGAAAATTTTTGTCTACTTTCTTATGAAATCAATTGATTTTAAAATACATATATATATATTTGAAATATTTATGAATAGCTAAGCCAGTCTATACACTGATTTAAGAGTCATTATTATAAATACAGTGTGAGTTTGACATAATTAGGAAAAACTACATCAGTAGAAAGAAGAGATGCTTGAAGGACATCGATGCACTTGTGAACACAATATATGATTAATGGGGGCCATGCAAATCAATAGGGAAAAGATGGGCAGCTTAGGAGATGGTACCTGGAGGTCATTTTCATCACACAGAGAGCAGTAAGGTTAGACCTCTGTACCCCCATAGGAAAATGTCTTCCAAGTAGACTAAAAACCAACTGCAGAATATAAAATTTTAACACCAATAAAAATAATATATTTTTCTAGACATAGACTTTTTGAACAAAGTCTTAAAGCATAAATCATGAGACAAATTGTGATCTGGGGCACACTTAGAAGCAAAGCAATAGAGTCTATGTAACAAGAGATGATCTGGTTCCCAATGAGCAACTCACAAATGAATTAAACAAAGCACTGTAACAAACTGATAGCCTGTACCCGTCCCTAACTCTTCAGGCATGAGGAGCACATGCATCTGTATGTGTGCACGTGCACATAAAACCTGGAGCTGACACCATCAATCTTCCTTGCATTTCATAAGACCTAATAAATACATCTTGATTTATGGTCATGTTGTGTCCAGATACACTTATGGTAGTTTGAAAATACCCTAAGTTTAAAATACACTGAATGCATCTGACCTACCAAGTATCGTGGCTTAGCTTTACCTACCTTAAACATACTCAAAGACTTGATGATCAGCCCATTTTAAAAGGCAGTGTTTAGTGTGCAACTTATTGAATACTGCACTGAAAGAGGAAAACATAGCAGGTGTGCAAGCCCACTTTCACGCTAATGTGAATAAACAGGACTGTTAATAAATGGGGAAAATTTGTCTACCAAAACTCCTTCAATGATTTTCCCAGTACCTTGCCTAGATCTGATTCTACCATCACTTCAATTCCACCTTTCTTCTCAATAAAAAGGTATCATTACTTAAAAAATAACCTCTCTTTCTACTAATGCATATTCAAGTATGCACTTAAAGATTCTAGGCCATATGTTGGAGTTTTTAAAGATCTCTTCCCTGAATTGCACCAAAATTTACCAATTTATTCAATAATTTTAATTGAACTAAGATCTTTCAACATAGATTTTTAAAAATTATCTTGTGATGAGTAGGCATTAGTTTTTGTTTTTTACTAATTTTTGAAATTGGTATTGGTCCCAATACCACGATCCTCCTGCCTCAGTCTCCAAGGGAGCTGGGATTATAGTTATGTGCCATCTGCTAGCAGCAGACCTTCAAATTCAAACTGTTATTATTTAAATAATTAAGGTTTAGATGACTGCAAAAGGGGTAAGAGAAGCTTTGGTTTAAGCAACTTTTAGGCACAGTTAAAACCCTGGGGAGCACTGCCTTTGACATCGGGTGCTTTTGAGGGTTGCTTTTCTTTTAGGATAAAGACTTTTTAGTATTTTAGAAACAAATATCAATACCTTTTTACTCTTGATTACAACCGGTTGCAAAAACCATGCAGAAGTAACTGACGATCCACAGGAGGGACTCAATACTTAGGGAAATCTCAGCAAGTTTCACACAACCCTTATCTCCTGCCTCATGTACCCGAGACCTTACCTAGTTCCTTCCCCGCTTCAGCACTCTCGGGTCTTGATCCTTCCTCAGTTAATCACTTTTTTTTTTTTCATGATTATTTTTTCTTTACAGAACTCAAGCTCTATTAAAATCCTCCCCCCCACGAATTCCCAGGTGTATAGACCTCCAAAGGACTGTATTCTCCAGCCAGCAAATGACTCGAAGAGAGCTTACCTTCAAAATAGATGCCTGACTGGATTTCTAGGACCCGGGGCAGGGTCCTGACGTCAAGGGACTGCACAAATTCTTGCAGCGATAATGCCATGGCTCAGGCTTGGGTGGTGTGGAGCCTTGGTTCTTACAATAACGTGTGGCTTTGGGGTATCACTGCTTGTCCGCTGGTGTGGCCCCTGCTCATCATTCCTCCCTTGGGCAGGTGGATGTCACACTGCAGCCAAACCAGGCTGAAGCAGTTGTCTGCGTAGAGGGCAGCGGAGAGCAAACGGGAAAAGGCAGGAGGCAAAAGGCGTCACTGCAGCAGAGCCGGTGTCCAGCCCTGCACCCAGCAGTAGGACACACCTGTGCCACTGGGATCACTTCCTCAAGCGTCAGCCCCGAGCTGCAGTCAGGCTGGGGTTTATATAGGGTTTGCAGGCAGGAAGTGTAGAAGCAGAGAACGTTAGAGTTTAGGACAAAAGCTTTACTCGCTGGTTACCAAGCAGGCTGCTCTTGGGACAGTTTGGCGGGAATGGGATGGGTTTTTAAGCCCGGGAAGTACAGACAGAACCACGGGGCACAGCTGGCTTGATCTGGATTTGGGTACTTTTGTACAGGATGAGCTTATCTTGTGGCCTTGTTGCGTTCGTCAGGAAGGGGGGAGCTTCAAGTTTTACATTTCCGTTGCATTACCACTCTTTTTGTTCTCCTTGTGGCTTTATTTCCTTCTGACACTGAAGTAGAACAGGATGGGGGTGGGGTGAGGGTGGCTGCCTGAAAAATGAGAATTTGGTGAGTAGCTCATGGTGGGTTTTGCTGGTCCAGGTGGGTACCCCACAGCAGAACTGGGAGTTCGTTGTGTGTGGTTTGTTCACCAGAGGAGAAGCAGTGGAGGGTTAAAGTCTCATCTAAAAACGGCACCACACGAATTCATGATCCTCCAGTTCTTTTCAAAGCTTGGCTCTATGCCTTATTTGCATATGTTGTGCTTTTATATGAAGTTTGTTTCCAAAAGTGCTCTGTGTCAGCTCATTTTGGCAATCTGATGCTCTGGAGAGAGTATTGAAACCACTTTTTACTCTTACACAGTGAAAATTTTGCTGACCCTTAAAAGAGGGTGGGGGAGGGATACAAAATGCCAAGTGATGCAGTAATTAATAGAGTAAGGTGTGTGAACTTGCTAAGGTCCACACTGTGCTGGAAAGTGTTTAGATCAATTGTTAGGAAAACAGGTTTTTCTGGGCCCAGCTCTGCTTTTGATTTACGGGCCAGCTTCCCCCTGGTCTTCTCCCATCCTCCTCGGTCTTATTTATTAAATGGAGTAAGTAGTACATTTGTTCCAAGAACAAAATTCTACAATTCTGATCTTGTGATCTAACGCTAGCGTTTCAAATGCCTGCTGTTGAAGCAGATGAGACAGCCTGATGAAAACCAGCTCCTTAAGAATCTTCCTTCTCTCTGCTCTTTGTATTTATTTCTAGTATTTTAGAACTAGAGTGCACAATTCACAGTGATATTTTCTGAGCTTTATAAGGATAAATAAAGGAAGATTGGTTTGGGTGGATACACACAAAGAGGCCAAAAGCCGGGTAGTCTCTTGTTAACCTGGGCTCTTTTCCCATATTTCCCACAACTGGATATGTAGAAAGGGCTGCTGTGATCTGCTCTTTAAAAATCAAGCATTAATTAGAACCTGTGCCACAGTGAATCTTGTTTGTTATTTCAGCAAAACTGTATTTCACATAATTTTAAATAAAAATTCCGCAAGTCAACTTTCTATCCTACTAGCCAGTGGTAGTAAGATTTCACAATATCCCCATTTTTGACAGTTACTACCCCTGCTTCTGTTCTTATGACAGCTGTCTCTCCCACTGTTCACATCCCCTAAAACCTGCCACCGTTGCCTGTCCATCATTAGTTAATGATACTACTGTTCTCTGTTTCCTGGACCAGAAAGAAGGCTTGGAGTCGTGTGAGACACCAACTTTGCTCCAGCCTCCAAATTCTTTAAGCCCCCTTGAGGAGAGAACGGCACACCTCTGTACTGAGTATCTCCAGTGCTACTGCTTAACCCAGATCAGAACCACTTCTGACACCCAGGCGAAGACCTCATGAGGGAAATCATGGGGGTAAAATTGGCAAAGAAGAGCTTTGAGGAAGTACTCAAGTGTTAAGGTGTAAAATTGCTAAAGCTCAGTCATTAAAACAGCAGATTAGGGATGCGATGGCAGATTACCGAGCACTCAGAGAGGAGCCAGACTGTCTAAAATTCTATATTTCCTGTATGGAAAAAGTGCAATTCCAAAGCAGTAAGGAGGAAAAACATTTTACTCCACATCTGGCTGTTAAATAATTGAGAAACAACTAAGAATTTTATAACATTCCATGCCCCCAAATTAAATTTTAATAAATTTTAAAATTAAATTTAAATGAAAGAAATCAAACAAAAAAATTGCAATGGATAAAAAGGGAACTGTTTTTCACTGAAGTGTTAAAAAAAGACTAATCGATTTGACAACAAATCTATGCAATGCTTTTCTAAGTCAAAAAGGAGTTTTAATAAAACGAGAGGGAAGCACACACTTCAGATAAAGAACAGATTTGTGGATTTATGTGGGACATTTATTAATCAACATGCAAAATAAAGATCTTCAAGTACTTTTGCTTTTGCCTCTGAGTTTGTCTCTGATCAGTTCTCCTACCAAAGGCACTGGAAAAGCTGGGCGATTTTTTCTAAACGCTGTGTGGAGGAGCAGCGTTGCTGTCAGGGTGTTTGGGACCTGAAAGATCAAGGTCCTAAGAAGCAGAATAATGCAATGTAGGACCCCAAATCCTGCTGTTTCTTCTCCTTCCAGGCATCTGTGTGTTAGTTGCTGGCACACAGAGAGAAGCTGAAAAACAAAGCAAACACTGATGGGTAAAGAAGAGAGATGGTGTGTCAAGTTTTTAGCACTTTCAAACAGAGAGAATAAATCTTGGACTTGAGGGTCAGCAAGGCATCAAGAAAAACTGAGAAAAGTTTGGTTTAGCCCTGCTTTTTGCCTTTAGGAATTCTGTCCACACAGAGGCTGCGCAGCTGAGGCCTCCAAAGGTTAACCAAAAAGGAAAAGGAAATGTCTGCCGTGGGGAAAAGCAGCCAGAACTTCTATGTTTTTTCTTATAAATGCAATGTCCATGATTCAATAACAACAAAGCATGCCAGAGAACAAGAGAAAGAGAGGAGGAAATGAGAGGCATTGAGGAAATGCATCTATCAGAATCATCAGTCATACAATTTAAAATACCCTTGCAGATTGTGGTGGTACATACCTGTGGTTCCAGATACTGGGGAAGCTGAGACAGGGGAATCTCTTGGGCCCAAGAGTTCAAGGCCAGCTTAAGAAAGGAAGAGAAACCTTGTCTCAAAAATGAATGAATCCATTAATTTACTAATATAAACTTGGTGCACATGTTCAAAACTAAAAGAAAAGCAGGAGAATTTCACAAGAAAATTGCCATTTGCAAAAAGCACTGAATGGAAAAATCTGTATTTGAAAAATGTAATTATTTAAATGAAGAATTCATGACTGGTGCTTAAGACCAGATGGGGCATAGAGTCTGGACTCACACAGGGCATTGGGCATAGAGAACATCTACCTTTACGGACAGATTGTTTAAGTAGAATATTCAGAAGAGAACATAAGGGAAATTTCTATCAGAGAATAGGTCTTATCTATATAATAACTCAAAACACATGAGGAGGAAAAACAAAGAGAGAAACAATATTTCAAGAGAAAAATGAAGAGATTTTACAAAGTGGAAAAGACATCAACCCACAGATTCAAGAATTGCCAAGAGTTTCAAGGTAAGAAAAGCATACCAAGGAGTATTACTAAAACTTTAAAAGGCAAACTCAAGAGGAACATTTTAAATACAATCTGAGGAGAAAAATTTCATTGCCAACATAGAATCACCAATAAGGTGAGACTGACTTATTGACAAAAGCCGGTAGGGCTGGGGATGTAGCGCAGCAGTGCAGACTCAGCACCTGCCTGGCAAGTGCAAGGCCCTGAATTCAGTTCCTGGTACCAAAAAGAGAAAGATACAAAAACAAAAAAACTCCAAAGCCAATGCAGCCAGAATAGAGGACAAAAACATCATTTAAATGCCAAAAAAGTAACTACTAATTTTTAATTTTACCTGTAGACAAAATAATCTACTAAAAGAAAGGCAGAGCAAACATACTTTCAGACAAATATAAACTAAGAAAATATTTAAACCTGTACTGAAAGAAATACTACAGGGTGTTCCTTAGACGAATGGAATGCAACAGAAAGTCAAAACGACAAGAAGGAATAAAGAGGCTGGATATGTGATAAACTGAATAGACATTGACTATGCATCGCATGGATTGTAATGGCTCATAGAGTCTAAAATATGTGCTAAAATACAGCGCTACAGAAGAAAAACTGGAAGGGGAAGTTAAAGATATTCTAACATTGACAATTTCTGTCATAAGCATGATTAAAAATAGAACCAATAGCTTTCTGTTACAAACTAAATTGATAAATTGCCAATACCTGAAGAAGCTGAGCTCTTACCTTTTAGATTTCGAAAGTAAAAATAAAACAATATGTGTGGTATAAATTACTTTGTATAAATATTTAATATTAAGTATAAATGATTCATGTTGGTAAATTTAACTTAGGATATATATTTCTTTAACATGAGGCAGCTTATTAGGAATAGAACATGTTTAAAACTGGATAAAGGTTATATATATATAAAGGTTTTATATATACACATATATAATGTAGTCCTTACAGTTTCATTCAGCTGGTGCCGTTAGGCTGAGTCAAGCTAGAGATAACAGGTAATCAGGCTCTGGGATATTAAACTACATTCATGTCTTTGTATCACACTGATTACTGGGGAAGTGCGAGAGGAAGGCAGTGAAACCACTGCACACACATCCATTAAAGAGAGTGTTGGGTGACCCAGCTTTGCTCCAGGGGCCCCGTTTCCTAAGGCGTTTAAACAACCGAAAGACCCACTTTGCTCACTTGACAAGTCATCAAAACAGAGCCGAGAATGTTATGTTTTTCTAATGCGTCCTTGCTACATGACCTCAGCTCGCACCGCACACTTCGAGCAAAATCGTCTTCAAAGTGGAAAAGTTACAGCAAAACCTGGGACGGAAACTGCTTAACAAAACATCTAGTCTATAGAGTAAATAGCCCCTGAGTAAAACTCTCACAGAAAGGGATCGGAAGACTAGAAAAACACCAACTTACATATTTGCTCTAAAGAAAAAGAGGGATTTTAGGTTTCTTTACTTTCTAGTGTCGCCCCTTTTCTTTATTTTTGGAATATATGAAAGAGCCAAAAACAAATGAAGTAAAGACCTATTCCAGGGGATGATTTTTCACAAAGGTTTGCAGTTGCAGTTCAAATTACTTTCTCGGTGACTACGTTTTCCAGTTAAACTCTGAGACAGCACAGTGCGTCTCAGGATTCTGTGAGCTCACTGCTTTGGAAGACGCATTTATGTTATTCTCAGGAACTAGGAATTTCTCTTCCTGAGTGAGTTTGTTGTCAGCAAATGTAATTCTTGACATAAACACCCTGCCTGAGTATTTGTTTTCGGATAGCCGCATACATCAGGAATTTGATGTTTCTATCTGTTTCTGGTGAGGTTATTTCTAGGACAAAGTCGTCTTACAGGAACAAGGTATTAGGGAACCTATTCCTGCCATCACTGTGCCTCAGGGAAGTGATGGGCTTTATCTTTGCAGAACAGTAGTTATTTTCTTAAAAATCAAATAATTATCTATTTTTAGCACAGATTGAAAATTTACAGAGACGTTTTAAATATATTGTAGGGATTTCCTGTATACTTAGATGCACACTTGCCATGCCCTATTTTAACACTTAATGTTACTATGGGGCATTTGTCACAGTTTGGAAACCAATATTGAGATTATTATTTTCTTTTTTTTATCTTTTTGAGACAGGGTCTCACTATGTAGTTCAGGCTGGCCTTGATCTCACTTCATAGCCCAGGCAGATCTCGAACTCACAACGATCCTCCTGCCTCAACCTCCCAAGTGCTGGGATTGCAGGTATGAGCCACCACGCCATCTTGAGAAGCCATATTTTACTGGAATTTCATCAGTGTTTGGCTAACACCTTTCTCCTCTTCACAGTCCTCTCAGAGATTCCTATACCATTTAGTTCTCATGTCTCCCAGGCTGCTTTGCCTCTGACATTTTCTTAGATTTTTCCTTGTTTTTGGTGACTTTGGTCACTTGAGAGGTATAGCTCAGGCGCTTTGTAAGTCACTCACTGCTGTGTTCTTCTCATCATTTTCTTGTTGTTGGACCGGAGTTGTGGCTTTGGGGAGGAAAACCATAGGGGTGAAATGTTGTTCTCATTACACTGAATCCAAGGTATGTGCCATCAAAGTGGTTTTTCCACGATGACAGGAACGTAGATTATCTAGGTCTGTACTGTGGGTATTGTTTCACTGAGGCCCCAAAGGGCTCCTGTGCTGGAACCTTGGCCCCCAGAGCAGTAATGCCAAAGCTGGGGGAACATTTATGAGACATGAGGTCCCTAGCTTATTGGAGGTGTGGCTGCAGGAAGGAAGGGTGCTGCTGGTTGAGAGAGTGAGTTGTTATAAAGAAGCAAGCACAGCCCCCTCCCAGCTTTCTGTCTTCCCACCTCCCCCTGTGCTGCATCTCAGTATTTGCTTTTACTATTTGCAGCCCTTTTTCCAAGAAAGCAAGTCCTTGGGATGAGTCCACTCTTGTTCCAGATCCAGGAAGGAGCAGCACCTATGTAAGGAATTTAAAACACTTCCGCAAGACAGATCCGTGCGTTTTCCTCCAGTTATTCATTTATCCAGTCATGGCTATGCATCACCATGGATTCCTACATATTATTTTATACTTATGGTGATGTTGTGAAACTCTTTCCTTATTTTCTGTCTCAGATTGTTCTAGATTTGACTATGGTATAGGCGCATATCTATAAATATTTCTATATATCCATGCATATTTATAAGTTCATCCTGTTATATTTGACTTTAAACCAAAACTACAAGGTTATTCTAGCCTGTTTTATTCTGCTTATTTTGAATCTTTGCTGCAATTGTGTTAAACCTGACTTCCATATCTCCCACTCAATTGTTTTTATCAATCCAAGCATAAATGTGCAAACATTCTTAGAAGCTTTAAGCCTTATGTAAGCACTTTTGTGAGACACAATCTTACCAGTTAGGGTGCAGTAATTATGCTGGTCCTTCTGTCTTCAGTTTAACAGGCTCCAGTCATTCCCAAGTTTACCTAGGTCCAAAGCTCCTTTTTGCCTTTTTTTTCATTAGGGTTTTGTTATCTACTCATTCCAATTTTATGCCATGTCTAAATTCCAGGCTGGAATTCCTTTGGTGCCACCTCCACTCATGAGTACTGAATCACTCAGCAGTAGGGTTCCTAATTACCATTTCCTACAATGCAGAAGAATGAACAAAAATATATATGAGGATTAAATTCTAGGGTAATAGTTCTGTTCTCCCATATGGAAATAACCAAATGCATGGTAACATATGAAGGTGCCTGGGATTCAAAAACAAACTAAAATAATCCAAAACAACAGTAGAAGGAATAAATTCCTTGGAGAATATTCACCTGAAAGAGTACAATGCAGAATGGAAAATGAACAAACTATGACTACACACATCAAATACTAGTGCATCTCAAAATTAAGAACAAGATAGGCCACAAATTAATACAAGTAATAAGATTACGTTTAGTAAGCAACACTGTACGTCAGTTGGTTCATACTTAATATAAACAAAGGAAGGAGGAGTCCCAGATCAGGCTTCTGCCATTCTTAAAAGACCTCAAAGATAGTGAGAATGTTTATTCCCTAAACTGCAAAAGTGTTTAGTTTAGCATTGTTTCTTAGACATTTTAAATAAGAAAATAGACTCATGAATTCAACTGTCATATAAAATAAGAAAATAGACTCATGAATTCAACTGTCATATAAAATAAGAAAATAGACTCATGAATTCAACTGTCATAAAAAATTTTAGTTTTAATAATTAAAGTAAAATATTCACTTAGTAGTACTATCATTTAGTACTACTAAGTAGATATTGGGGTGTCCCATATAATGCATTGCATGTGCCAAACACTGAGCTACGTGTTAGAGATTTTTTTAATGACCCCAACATATATGACTCTATATAGGTGACCCTATATTTGTTTGCAAATAACAGAGCATCTGAAACATCAGGAGGTCAATGGCTCTGAAAGAGTTGATCCATTCTTGCTGACCTTTGGAAGCCAGCTACATCTTACTCAAGCTCTGAGCAATGTACACAGGCTGAGAGAGGTGAGAAATGTGGAAATCTCCTTGTTATTTCCCAGTATTGTGACACTTTCAACCTTCTAAGGATCCTTTTTGTTTCGAGTAAGTCAGAATCTCTTCTCAATGGAAATCCAAAACCATCAATTTTACTTATTTCCTTTGTTGCTGGCACAAAATACCTGACACCCACAACTGTAAGAAAGGAGAGATTTACAATGGTTCACAGTTTGTAGAGGTTTCAGTCCACAGTTGGCTAACTCTGAGGCAGAAGAGAAACAGTCCATGACATAGCAGCCCAAAACAGAGAGGTCAAGGGAGAAAGGAGGGAGATAGAGTCTTCAGTGACCCTCCTGCTGCCACCAGGCTTCATCTCCCAACATCACGTTTAGCTATAAATTTGTCAATGGACGGATCCAATCAGGAGCATCACACCCTGGTGATCCAATAACCTCCTCAAAGTCCATCTATGGAGCACAAGGCTTGGGGGCGGGGGGGGCGCAAGGGGTGGTGCATCAAGCTATAAACCTTAACAGCATCTTAAGAAAACTCAAACTGGGTAATGCATGCACCTGTAATCCTAGCTACTCCAGAGGCCAAAGCAAGAGGATAACTTGATAGCAAGAGTTTGAGGTCAGCCAGGACAGGTCAGCAAGACCCTACCTTAGTCAATGGAAAAGTAAAAGAAAACCCAAGCATAGAGTGTAGCCTGCATTACTTGAGTGATTAGTACACATAATTTAGAATTGGAAAAGGTCCAAAAATGCTAAGCAAATCTTCCTGATTAAATAACAAGTGTTCACATGTCTTTGATATTGTCCAACAGTGCCTTTTTAAATAAAATGGTGTTTTTTGCTTACAAAATCCTATTCCTTTGGTATTGATATTGAAATTGCCCAAACTCAGCTGCAATTTACCACATTTCTAATGTTCCTGCCATGAATCCTATTGTCTATATCAAGTAAGTGACTTGTTCTTTCTAATATGAGGTATGCCAGAAAATACTGTAAATATTTTTTAGAATATTTATTTCACTAACATATGCACTGCCATTAATCACCTTCAAAATGCCCTTCTTGCTTAGAACAATCAGGAAATCATTCTTATAACTTCAGAAGCAGTTCTGAAGCTTTCTTTTGTGAATATCTTCAGTCCTGAGGTCATGGCTGCCTCTTGGTCCTGAATGGATTCAAAACTTTGACCTTTCACAATCATTTGATCTCAGAAGTTTGATTGGGAGAATTGAGAGAGTTAAAGCTCCAGATTCAGAGTTTTGGAAAATTCACAGCTTTCACCACAAGTCAGGTCTTTCATATCTATCTCCAGAAAACAGATATATAATAAATTAATAAAATCTAATAATTATCATATAATAATTATGCAATAACTCTATTCTATAATGACTGTAGTCTATAAAAAGTATATTCTATATTATATTCTATAATAACTATAATGATTATGTTATATAATTATTATAATTATTAATTATAATAAAATATTTTTACAGAAAAACTGTGGCTACCTTACACAGGAAATAATTGCCTATCTAGTCTGTAGCACTGTCTGCCATCAAGCGTCAAATTTTTTTCTGTTTGTCTTTCCAGACTGAGTCTCAGTGCCTAGTCCAGCCTGTCCCTGAGCTCTCGACCCTCCTGCTCCGTACTCGAGGCGCTGGAACCACAGGTATGCGCCCCCTCACCTGTCATCAACCCCCAGCATTTTTGAGGGCACCTCTCTTATGGCAGAGGTGTAGATAGGGGCCACCTGTATTGAGCTGAGGGTGAGTGAGCGGTGTCTTCTTATTCCAGTCCCCATTCAAGTGCCACACATAGGGGTCTATCTGCATGGCCCAAGAGAAGGTCACACAACCAAAGCAAGAGCCACATTCTTTCTGTGGAAAATTTAACTGTTGGGACAGTTAGAAAAAGATGGAGGAGGAAAAATGGATGGAGGTCATTTATGTGAGTGGCTGACAATGCTCGGAAAAAATAGTGAATTACCTCCTGCTGTGGCGTTAGACTCTAAATCTGATATGTCCAACTTCAAATAGAACCAGTGGATTCTCCAATATCCATAAAATAAATTTCATTTTTGCTTAAACCAGAGTTAGTTTCTATTGCTTGCAGCCAACAGCTTCAAATGATATATGGCCAGGTGACTATTTCAGATGGCCCTGAGTCACAGGACAAAAGAGAAACCATTAAGTTGATGGAACACCTCAACACAAGTCTACTGATCAGCAACAGAAACTTCAAGGTCAGGACTAAAATGAAGAGTTTGGTTCAATGAGAGCATTGATTTTTGGAGTCCATACAGTTTAGGAAATGAAAATGAACAGAAGCAAACAAATAAACAAAAATTAAATAGTTGTCTTTTTAGCGAAACTGAAGCTGGGTAAAGACAAAGTACAATGTTACTCAACTTCCAGAATAATCCCAAGTCTTACAGACTCTTAGGAAGGGTTAGAAAAATGCAATTTTACCCCCAAATCATCTCATATATAGTGCAGAAATCAAGAGAGCAGAGCAGAGCCTGTCAGCTGGTTACATTTTGGGTTTGTAATACACCATAGGTTCTTCTGGTCCCAACTCCTAAGTCAGTGAAGAGTCTTTTGATTACAAACATCATGACCCTGCTCTAAGGATATGGTACACAGAACTGAAAGCATGCTGAGAACAGGGCAGGAACCTGGGCACACCTGGAAACATCTGGAAAGTATGGGCATGGCACCGGGTCTCTAACGTCAATCTCCAAATCCACTGTTGTGAGTTCCTGTGTGTGGGATCCCACAGTCACCATTGCCTTAGGTGTCCTATGGGTCTGCTCAGCTCCTGTTCATGCTGATTCGCCTTTTTTAAAATAATCTGCAGGCACTATGGTTTCCTCCTACAGTGGCCCCAGAAGTCTCGTGTGTTTGGAAAGTGATTGCATCATGGTGGGGTGAGGGGCTCTTTCTGGATTCCTTCTGTGCTGGAGAGGAGAAGACCCAAGCTCTTCAAATGTTCCCAAGGCTGCTAGTAATCCTCATCTCAGTCTTTCTTCAGCTCGCTGTGGTGTAACAAACACCTCTCTGTTTTTCAGGTCACAGCACCCGTTAGTATGTATTCTCAGGGTTTTTCTCATCAAGTGGTCAGTTAAAGATCTAATCTAGGGGAAAAAAACTCTCTAAATTAACACTGTTGTTAAAACATGGCCTGGTTGATAATCTTTACACTCCCTTTCTGTGGTGTTAAAATGCTAACATAGGGCATGGCATGTACTGTACCTGGGTTTACTGCTTTGCTGTCAATGTGGGAGTCTCTTCTTTGGAGTCTTGAGCGCTTACTTTGGTTAATGATGAGGAACTGTTATCTCTGAGGACAGACCTGAGGATCTGGATGCAGGTCTCTGTGATGGTGTGGACATGAGCTGTCCCCTTGAGATCCCTGTATTGAAGGATTGGTTGTTGATGGGCTTTGGGGAAGTAATTGGATCACAGGGCTCTCACTTCATTAGTTGATGAATGCAGGTAGAAGGTCCTCATCTGGTGCCATAGTGGGATGGCGATAGAACCAGAACACGGACTTGCTTGAAGGGAGTGGAAAATGGGTCATGAATGTGGGGGCTGTGTCTGCTCCCCAGCCCCTTCCTCTCTGGCTTGTTCTCTTTTTTTCTTCCTGGCTGCTACAAGGGGGGCAGCTTTGAACTGTTACAGCCCTCTGCCAGGCTGTGCTGCCTCACCTGAGGCCCAGACTCACGGAACCAACTCCTCCCAGGACTGCCAGCTTTCCTCAGCTAAGTTTTTATTCTCGGTTATTCTAGCATAGCGATACATGGTTTACTAACTCAGTCTCCAAAGGTTCATGAGTTAGTGAGTTTGTCCCCAGGTTGGCAGTGCTAGGAGGTGTTGTGGACCTTTTGGAGGGGGGACCTGGCGAAAGGTCCTTCAGGCACTGGGGGCCATTGTGGGGCCTTTAGACTCTTCACTTATTCTCCCCTCCCCCATCTCTCCTTCTCCTCCTGTTTCCCTTTCTCCACCTCTTTCTCCTCCTCATCCTTTTTACTTTGCTCGGTCACATCCTTCCTGCCATTGCCACCTGGAACCCTAGCAGAAACCTAGAGCAACTGGCTTGGCTCATCTTATGATGGAACCTCTAGAGGCATGAACTAATTAAATCTTTTTTCTTACGACTTATTTACATGACGTGCTGAGGTAGGAAGGTAGGGTAGGGCAAAGTTGGTGGAGGACGTAAGTGTGACCAGATATCTGGTCATTTGTTTTGAGTAATTGCTACGTCATTTTATTCTTTGCCTTAAGTACAACAAAATCAGTTATGCAAATCTAGCTTCTCCCATTTCTGCTATACAGTAAATTGTATGACATGGATAAGGATTAAATGAGATTGATGAATAGTGGCAAGAAGGTCTGCTTATTTCCATCTTTCTTCCCATTGGCTTCTTTTCCAATCTGGTGTAGCAGTTGAGTCACAGACCATGAAGTTACAAGCCCAGCTCAGCATCTTATTGGACAGAACCTACGCTACTCATTTATACTCTCCAAGACTTAGATTTCTTGTCTTTCAAGAAGAGACATAGCCAGGCTTTGTGGCACAGGCCTGCAATCCTACCACTTGGGAGACTGCAGCAGGAGGAAGGCAAGTGCAAGACAAGTTTAAGCAACTGAACAAGACCCTGTCTCAAAATAAAATGAAAAGAGCTGGAGATACGGCTCCCACCAAGGAGAGCATGAGGTTCTGGGGAGGGGGGCATGCAACTGCAACCCATGACAAGCAAAGTGTGGCGGCTGCATCTCCCATTGGGCGTTGCTGTGAGAGGTGAAGTAGACAGGGCCCGCAGGGCACCCACAGTGCTCAGTACACCCATGGCAAACCTCTGTCTCCCTCTTCCCGTCCATCCTCCACACCGCTCTGTGCAGTCCCCAGTTCTAAACCCAAGCGCCACTGCCTTGAGAACTCTCAAAACAAGATATTTGTACTTACTTATAGGGCAACATTTCAGGAGTGTGTGTGTGGAGAAGTGAATAGATGAACTGACATTTATTCCTGCCCTAATCCAAGCATCAAAGTCTAGTTTCCCAAAGAGAATGACAGTCAGTGTCACTGGGCAACCGCGAAACTCTTCCAGTTTACACAGATGCTGAGGCACCTGCTGAACTAACCTGTGGCATTTACCAAAGCCAACTCCTGCCAAATACAAATCCCTCTCCTCCTGGCACACTGAATAAGAGTTAGGGATGCATTAAACATTTTCTGAGGCGCTTCAAAATAGGCTCAGGTAACAGGAAGTGTTTTGAGATTTATTTGGCATACTTTAAGTGCACATAAGACAGCAAGAAACTCACAGAGAATATTCCTAGGACTTCTTTTCCCCTTTTCAATCAGCCTCCTCTGTGACTTTTACAGTATAATTTATTTTTTAAAGAGGCATCATAGTTTTCTGAGTGCCATAACAAAATATAAAATAAATGTTTTCACCTAGCTAAGCACTATTAAAAGGAAAGGACACTGAATTCATTTATATACATTGGCAAAAGATTGATTCTCCCAAGGGAGCGTACATATCCTATTTCTTTAATTATTCTTGAAGCTTTGCCTATCAACTGGCAATTTCTTCCAGCAAGGAAGCCAAACAGCCTGGTTTTCCTGACAGTAAAGAGTTATAGTAATAGTAGAATGAGAACAGGTCTGTCAGTTTCCTTATCTATTCTAATGTCTGAGTTACCAGGAGTCAGAAATGCAATAACCCCACACTCGTGAACATGGTTGCTCAGAATACATTAACCAAAAGGTAAATCCAAAGTCAGGTTTCTCTAGGTTTTGCAGAACAGTGGACTCATGCCTAAGTAACCAACATGATGAGTTCTACAGAATTAGAGTAAAATACAATCGTATTTGCTTAATTTTTTTCCATCCGGCCTCTTCATCAGCTGTATCCATCTGTAAATGTTTTCTCACACTTGAGTTTTCACTCAGCAAGATTGTTGATGCAGCTTGAAGAAGACCCGTCTTGTACTAAGAAAGAGCAAAAGCCTTGATCCTTTCATTGTCTCTTCCACTTTGGCCTCTGCTAGACTTGCCTGCGGGTCACTATGGAAAACTAGCCCTGGTCCATGCAGTCAGTGGTTTTCCTCATGTGGGAAGTGTCTTGCTTCACTGTGTCATCACAGCTGCTAACACCAGCATTTCTAGCCACAGATGAGCATCGGAGTATAGCCCCCACATGCTCCAGGAAGGGCAGGCCACCAGCCCTGCACCTCCCTTCAGTCTTCAGAGCCACCTCTTCTTCCTTGCTGGTGATTATTTTCAAGCCTTGCCAAAACTGCTCCTACCCGCAAGGTAATCGTCTTCTATTGGAAAGTAGAAATAGCTACACAACATTTATATTTAATGACACTGATTTGTGTACTTTAAATGGTAAAAACAGTAAATTTGAGGGATAAATGCCTTACTGATTTAGCACTTATCTCTGACTTTTATTCCTGAGGGGCTCCCATCCTGCAGCGCTCTGGCCGTCTTCTTTCAAGAGGTCCTTATGTCCCTATTTTTGTCCGCCAAGGGCAAACAATTCTTGTGCTAATCACAGATGTTCGAAATGATATTAACCTTTAATGCCTTTTTTCTTCTTGTTCAAGTGATGAAGTAAATTTCCCTTACCTGGAATCTCTGTGGAATCTCTGTGCACTTATGATGCACTTGAAACCAATCAAACACAGCAGATACCATGCAGCACAATTTGATGCAATCTGGTGACAGACAATTCTTAATTCTCACCTGTTTAAACTCTTACACTGGATCCCTCAATGGCCAGGTAAACATTCCAACCACCCTGAGGCCGCCATGATGTAAGAAAGCTCAATCTACCCACACTGGCAGGCAGTGCCATCTTGCCCTCTAGGTGTCTGCAAAGGTGATGCCTGTGTTATTCTCATAGGGCTCTAAAGGGGTGAATATGAAGGGATAATTGTTTTCCCAAATTTTGACAGTCTAGCACTGGCAAGGTGCTAGAGAAAAACTGCATTTCACTTCCTTTTCAGAAATCCCCATGTCTTTAATTTTATAAATTAAAAACCTGGCATGATATATTTAATTGTAATTTCTTCCTTGGCCCTATGTAAAGTTCAATCTGAAACAATTTCAAAGTGTTTCATTTTAATGATTGAAATGTGTATTCAATTCCTATAAAAATCCAAATCTCCATTCCAAATGTGGTTGACATTCTTCAACACATCATTTAAATTTCTCTTAGTAATTTTCTGCCTTCTGTGAGACAGTGATATTACATTGCCTCAAGGCATTTTGCATATTTTGTGAATTTTAACATTTAAAATCCTGGTGGCTTTTACTCTCTCATTATGCCCCTGTTCATGTCTCATATTTCCCTCCACTGCACTCTAGGAAACAATGAAAAAGTTTGAATAATTTGCATGATTTTAAAAAGCAATTTCTTTGAGATGGGGACAAGTGAGGTTTAGAAACAGAAGAATCGATGAAGATGTATTGTAAGTCAAGAAACCGTTCTGCTATGATATCTATAAGAATAATACAATAGGATTTTTCCATCTACTGTAAAGTACTCACAATCAAATGGAAGTTGAGGGCCTGAGTTACTTTCAGTATGAAAAAATTAAAAATAAATTTACAAAACCACTGTATTAGCTGCCTTCTCATCACTGGGACAAAATATCCAAGCCCCACAACTTAAAAGGAAGAGAGATTGTTTTAACTTATTGTTTCCAACAGGTTCAGTCCATGGTCGGCCAGCTCCACAGCAGGAACAGCATGGTGGAACAGCCTGATAGAAGAAAGCAGCTCCTGTCATGGTGGCCGGGAAGTGAGAGAGGGAAGAGCTGGGAACAAGAATATGCTTTTTCATGCCACACCCCCAGTGACCAGCATCTTTTGACCAGGTTCAAAATAGCCATCAGCCATGGACTAATCTGCTGAGGAGTATAGTGCTGCCGTGATCCAGTCACTTTCCAAACACATGAGACTTATGGGACATTTTAGACTTAAAGTACAAGAACCGCTGTATTATCTGAAATCTCCTCATAAATGAATAGGAAAACATACACACAAGTGAAATAAAAGAATAGGAAAGGCACAGAGAAAAAAAATGACAAAATATTCTAAACCTCCGATTTTCAAATATAAATTTTGTGGAATAGAGAGTAAACACTTGAGAAAAGTAGAATAAACTTATCAAAAGGCAGTGCTAAATGTAATTGTGAGTAGTAAACTTTTCTCAAGATTTTCATTCCAAAGCACTTACACAAACAAGAAGCACTGTAACTGTAGCACAAAGATAGTACCTGTTATGTGGCATATTTTTCTTATATATTTTACATCAAACACATATTATGACACATATTCTTACTTTTAAATTTTAAGTAGTGTTTTCCCTTATAAACATGTTTTTATCTTTAATTTTTACCTCCTACTTCTTCTTCTCTGTTGGCATTCTTTGACTTATATGTTTTTATTTAGCAGCCTTCTATGCAACACTTATTGAGAAACATTATTACTAATTAAAGATGGCCACAGATTTGTTACTATAATTCATATTGAGAACTAGAGGTTTATTTCCATGTGATCTAGGTTTATTTCCTCATGGATCTGGGTGAGCTAACACACACTGTATTAGAATAATTGACTAGGTATGTCAGCTTTTTATCACTGTAGCAAAATACCTGAGAAAAGGAAAATGAAGAAGGAAAGATTTATTTTGGCTCACAGTTTCAGAGGGCCCTGTCCATGGCTATGCTGCTTTTAGGGCTATGGCAAAACAAAAATATCACGGCATTTGGATGAGCAAATGGCTCACTTTATGGTGGAAAAGAGACAGAGAGCAGGGGAGTGAGGAAGGGACTGGGGTCCCAACACACGCTTCAATAGCACACACCTAATGATCTACTGTTTTCTAATAGAGCACACCTTCCAAAGTTTCTGTGGGCTCCCAGTAGCATAAGCTGGTGACCACATCTTCATTCAACACATGAGCCTGAGAGGGGCATCTGAGCTATGTTGATCCATAAATGCAATATTTTTTCTTGCTTTTCTCTTCCTTCTTTCTTTTTCTTTGTTTTTTTAAAGCCATCTTTTAAGAGACAGATATTCTACTTCCTCCTTCTTGAAATGCTTTAAGGTTCAACAATCCTAAGTCTACCATGATACTAGCAAGCCCAAGACACTCACAGAGACTCTGAAAAAGATGGTTAACTCACCCTGTTGATAGACATGTAGATAAAGAGGGGTTTTAATGACTGCACTTTGGGATAAATTAGAGCTCAGCAAAGGATAGACAGAACAAGCAGGCCCGCTACTGGAAAAGTACACACACAATAAAACACCTCCCCCACAAGACATGCATGAGTTTTAACTAACCTTGTGAGGAATACTACAACGGAATGTGGCTCAACAGGGAGCATAGAAAAGTAAAGGATTATTGATTATTTAAGTCACAATTTAATTCATATCTGGCTGATTATAAACCTTATTCTCTTCCTATTATGTTGTCACTTCTTCAAAAACAATAAAATTTAAGCAAGAATTAGTATATGTCTCTACTCTGTTAGGGTCATCAAATTTAGCAAAGAAAAATGAAAATTATTCATTATCTGAAATTCCAGTTTAACAGGGCATCTTGATGTATCTGGCAGACACAGATCATAGCAGTTAGATGTTAAACTGGAAGCATTTTTGCATTTTCTAAACATTGAAAATCAGGGACCTCTTTGGACCAACATGTCTTCATTTTCTAGAAGAAGTCTAGCTGAGAGGAATCAGATTTTTGTCTTAGGTACTGATGGGCTTATAGATTATTACCGAAACAGGTCAGAAGTTCTTGGAGAAAGGGACTCTTGTACTCATGTTTCTTTGTGCTAATAGTTCCGACAACATATATAGATACTTCAAAATGCATGTGGAATAAAATCAGCAGTCAGGTGCTCTTGGGAGTCCTACAGTGGGGGATATTTGTGCAGTGAGAAAATGTTTAGCAAATGGCACATGCAAAAATATGAAGGAGTGAGAATTGTATGTAGTTCTTGGCAACTTAGAAATTAACACTTTTCTTTTTTTTCTACAACCAGAGGAAACATCAGATCTATTTATCCAAGCCTTAGGAACATGTAACTACTTCCTTACCCATGTTGAAGCTCGGATGGAAAGAATAGCTGACGCACACGTACCTGGAATGTTAACTACCACAGACCACGGTCCATGCCAAGCTACAGGAGAGCAGGCAAAGCTTGGTCATCATCATCAGGACCATCCTCATCATCAGCACCATGGCGTGCCTCTCTCTCCGTTGCATCAGAATTCCATGATTTACTTAAAAAATCATAGAACTAAGGGGATCCTTTGAAGAATAGCAAAACTCTGAGTAAAGTTTAGTCACAGGGAAAGGCAGAGGAACACCTGAATGAAATTATCAAGAGATGGGAGCAGAAGAAAATAAAGGAAAATAGTTACTGCTCTATGAGCTCTAAGTGCTGGAAGGATAGCTGACCCAGAAGGCATGCACCTTCAAAGGAAAGGCATCTGATGGGTGCTCCCTTGCCAGTGCAGATCTCCAGGCCTACGTTTCCAGAGAGTTCTCTCAGTGTGGATTCTGTGGAGGGGTAGAGTCACCCATCCAACCAGGCTGGAGTCTGCACACTCAGTGAATTGATTCAATCAGACATCTATGAACTTGGTGATCAGTAGTAGCTCTTATTTACTACAGGAAATCTGTCTGCCTTGTAGGATGTTAAATAATTTTCATAACATCCTAGGTTCTTTTTTCTCATCTACCAACTGGGGACTAATATTGGTACATGTGTACTCGGTAGGCTATGGTAAGAGGATCACAAGTTTGAGGGCAACCTAGGTCACATAGCAAGTTCACAAAAAATGACAACAGTCATAATACATATACTACGGCTTGTATTTGAGTTTATGTACTCAATAAACAATCGCCCTTAATTTTATGTTTTCACTGTACATACTGTATTATACAACAACTGTGCTTTTTTTATAGTCAAATAAACTATAGCCTTGAAATTCCAAAAACAGTTTTAGCCTTGCAATTTCCCACGTCCATACTGAGGGAAATGAGGTATTTCCTGCTTTCAGGGCCTGTGTTTCCTGGGCAGTAAAAGGAAACACTCAGTCCTTCAGGCTTTCATTTCTATTTCTGGTACAAAATCTTAGGCCTCGTGATGTCTCACAGTGCCTAAGCAGCCTCAGAAAACTAATGATACAGTGGCTGTGGAGTGTTTTCCAACCACAGAACATGCGTGTGTGCTCACCACCAGGCTGGGAGTAGGAGTGAAGCACACAGCATTCCTGGACATGCGAGGTTGGAGGAAGTCCTTGAGAAGAGCAGGCATCTGTCCTTTGCACTTTATCACACCCCAAAGTGTGACTCTCCTAACACAATTGCACAGGAGAAATATAGTAGCATCAAATACACATTCTGCAGGGAGCAGAGACACTTTTGGACAAGGGCAGAAAGATGAATGTTGCTGGGGTCAAGAGAACGGTGTGTGTTCTCCCATGGGTCCCTCATATGGCACACCCTATATTTTCCGTTCGTATGAGGGGGGAAAAGGTACAAAATTCCTACATCTGCCTTCTTGTACTGTCTCCACTTTTTCCTAGGTTCTGGAAGCCAGAAATACATTATTTTTATTTATTAACTCACACAATATAGCATGTTTTAAATTTCGAGAAATTCCTGGGTATGACATAATTTGATAACGCAATAGTGGTATGTGATTTTTAAAAAAAATACAGAACATTTCTTACCCTTTCAACAGATTTTATTTGTTTGGATGCAAAAGAATTGCTTTGAAACAATGCAAAAACCTAGAAGAACAGAAACTAATTTCTTGTGTGCTCTCCATGCTCTTTCTGACGTCAGAGTCTTGTGATTATTGTGTTCTGAACCTGGGGCCTTCTGGTTGAAGCACATTTATAGTTGCTTGGTTTCTCCTTTGCCTTCATGCATTCTCAGTGTAAACACAGTTATTTCAATTCATATAACAACAGTAAGCACTGCTCTTTTCAACGCTTCCAGACATATATTTAGTGATATGTTTGTAGGTAGCAAAACAATGTCAACACATTTATCCATCTGTCTTTCTACAAAATTGTAGAGCAACTCAGAGAAGTCGATATACAGGTGGATTCTAAGTGCTGTTTTCAACACTTCTGAAAATGGGTCATACCAAAAGCTATGTGCATGTGAGCATGGTATTTTATTTAGAGTGGGAAATCTGCACATTTCAGAATATCTTAATTCTATGTGGATTGCCCCATGGATGAGACATAATCTTGCAAATAATCTTGCAAGATTATTTTGGATAGAATTTTCTCTGCAAAGAAACAAACAAAAGGGTGAGCATTTTATTTTTAGAGAGGCCCTTGCATATGAAATACTAACTCATCAACTAAGATGTCTGTGTTCACTTTTTTGTGATGATAAAGCTTAGGGTAGACTAATTTCCCTACTGAGAACAATGAAAACAGCCTTAAATAAACAAATATTTACATCCATATATAAAATACTTATGAAGAACTGCTGATGAACACAGAACTGGATGGTCCAAGATACTAGAAATAATAAGACCATATTTTTTTCCAGGGAATTTGTCAATTTTTCTAGCACAATGAAAGAACAACTGGAAGAATCGGAGAATCTGGAGAAATTGTGCAAATGTCAAGGTGCTAGAGCCATAAAAGGTGCAGTTCAAGCTAACAATTAGTAGATGAGTTTTAAATGGCATCATTTGCTTTATCTGTAACATGAAGACAACTTTGAGAACATGACAATATTGAGTATCAGTGACCATGCGATGTGAATAATATGTCTAAGCTGTTTGGGAGAGTCTGAAGTGTTAAGGTCATTTCACACTTGTGTTCAATGTTCAGAATCTACCAGCAGCAAACATGTACGTTACTATCTGAGGTACACGCTTCGGTGTACCTGTAGTAGAAATGACAACATAGGCTCATGAAAGGATGTGTTTTAGTATGAAGCAGCATTATTTTCAATAGGGGAAAACAGAACACAATCCAAATGCACATAATGGTGGAAATTACATCACCTTCACACAATGAAATCATATGAAGTAATGGTGAATGCAGTACTTCTGTGTACCATAGTACAGCTTTAAGTGTTATTTTGGCTGAAAGAAGAAAGACACAAGAGTCTTCCTGTTTAATAAAGCTCAAAACAGGAAAAATGTAATTTATGCTGTTATATTGGAGAGGGTAGTGACTGTAAGTGGAAAGGGAGCTTGGAGATGCTAATAATGTTCTGATTCTTGATCAAGTTGCTGGTTATGTGATTATTTTCTTTGTGTGAACATTTATTAAGGTACCCCAGGATGATTTGTGCATACCTGTAGGCAGATTAATGCCTACATGGTGATTAGCAAACAAGCATTTTTTGAAAAGAGCTCTTTCCCTATCTGCTAATAAGTTTTATCTCTAGGAACTAAACCGATTTTCACAGTGCAGAGCAAAGGAATATCCTATCCTGACGCTGACAGGGAGAGGAAACAATCATTTCAAATACACTTAAGCATTCTCCATTACAAATACCTATTCTCCACTGGAGAAGATTTTACTAGAACTTTTTAACTTTAAGAGAGAGAATTTACCTGATTCCAGCTCCCTCTAAACTTCCTTTCTCGCTAAAGGGATTGAGGGGTGTGGCAGTTAAGTGGGATTCACTTACTTGGTTTAAGAGAAACTTAGAGGATTAATAAAGCATACTTGTGGGTTTGTCCAGGTGGATCACAGAAGCATGACTTTGGGTACTGTATCTAGTCTCTGACCCCCCTCTGTTCTGGTGTTTTTCCCCTGCTCTATTTTCTGGCCATAATGCAGTGAACAGCTTTGCACCCCTGTGCTGTTCTGCCATGATATTCCTGCATTGGAGCCAGCAGCTCATGGACCAAATCCACTGAAACTGAGTCAAATAAACCATTTAGTCATTTAAATTGTGGATGTGAGATATTTGGTCCCAAATCTAACAGAAAATTGGTACCAGGGGAAGTGGGGTCATTGCTGTAATTATACCTGACCATGTGGATCAGAAAGAAGCCTTTGGAACTGCTTTGAAAATGTTTGAAGATTTATACTAGAGAAGCCTCAGAATGTTGTAAGTGGCACATGATGGGCCACTGTGATTGGAGCTCAGAAAGTAGAACTCGGATAGGAATGCAGACAGCAAAGGCCAGGCTTTGGAGGTTTCCATTGGAAATAAAGATAATTTACACTCTGATAAAAAATTTGTCTGTATTTTGTTCATGCCCTAAGACTTTATATGATAATAAATTTAGAGATAGTTGAAAATTAATCTTGGAGTGTTGAGTCTGAAAACCTGAATCAACTGACTAAGTTTAAGGTAATTATTCTACATTCACTGCAGGCCTTAGTTACCTATGTGAGTTAAAAATAGTACTACACTTTTAGAGATGGTAATACTGAATTTAATTAACACATTTTCTGCTAACATGCTGAATCCTCCTATCTCTGCTTAAATGTCATTTCATCAGTGTGTCCTTCTATCCCTTAAAATAGTGACATTTCTCTATGTCTCTGATGCATATGCCTTGGTTTGTTTTTCTTCATAAATTTAGCTTTGTTTTATTCATTATTGTCTTATTTGATTGTTCACTTATTATCTTCTTCCATTAATGTAAGTTTTATGGGAATATTTTCAGTGCTTGATAAATACATGTTTAAAATGTACAAAGATACACACATCAACATTTATGTAATGATAGCTAATGTGGATAAAATTCTTACTATATATTAATAACTATCAAAAACAATTGTGGACCTCTTAGATTAAATTATTTAAGCTACACAATAACTCCAGAAGTCTTATATCACTCTTTTTTCAAAATCAGAGAGTGGAATAACAAGAAATTCAATTATCCGATGCTCCCCATGGATAAATTGAACACTCCTTGATCACTTGCAATTCTGGTTAAATTAGGAATATTATAAACTATAGATGACAGGAATACATTCAGTCTAAAGAAGAACCAATATACACATGTCTAAAGGACTTTTTTTAAAAAAACTTATTTATATAGTTCTGTTAGAGACAAAATCTCATTACATAATCCAGGACAGCCTTGAACTCACCATGTGTAGCCCAGGTGGATTCATGGTCTTTCCATCTCAGACTCCCAAGTATCCACTTTCAAATTGTATAAAACAGAAATGGGGGATGTAAAAGGAGGTTTTTTTAATTTTTTTTAAGCAAGAAACACTCTTCTCATGTGTTTATTAATAGACTAATAGAAGGGACTATGCCTTTCCCCACCTTCCTCACCCCTTCCCCCATCTCTTTAAGTGCTGTCTTTGTTGCTTTGCTTGAGAGAACTATACAGAGGTGATCTTCTCACTTCTACAATTGGAAAAATACATAAACTCACAGAACTTCCCTAGTTCACTGTGTGAGGTGAGGTGCATAAGAGAAGCCTATCACTAATAGCCTCTGGAGTTTGCAGTCAGATATGAACACAGAGTCAGAGTTCTGCCTCTTACATTGATGATGCTGGAGTTAAATGGGTAACTCAATTAGCTCCTGATGGCGGAGTCTGCAGACAGGGAGCCAAATGCAGCCACCATTCCCAGTGTTATGCTTTGGCAGAGTCAGGCTTCACCACATGGAAAGTCCCACCTACTGAGAAAGACAGTCATTCAGATCAGAAAACCAGGGCTACAGAAGTTCTCACAAGTGCTCCAAAAAGCAAAAAATGATGAAATGCAATCACTGTGCTCCTGTCACAAAGCAAACATGAACAATCCATCTGCCTGTGATATCCAAGAGAAAACAGAATTGTAGGACCAAAGAAATAAAAAATGAATACATAGAAAATTTACACCTTGCTTCTATCTCCTTTTTGCTTTCACTATGATACTTCAGACTTCTTTTCTGTGAGGTAGGAAGGAGGAAGAGCAAAAAAACAGGGCCTCTATCAGTGCAAGAGCACAGGTCCACAATCAGCATGAGCAGAGAGAGGGAAGGATTTGTACTGCAGTAAGAGTTAGATCATGCTGCCATCTGTTTTGAAAGTCATAAACTCATTTTTAATTAATTGTTACTGAAAATTATAAATCCATGGGGGATTTGTCTGTCCTAGATATCACCAAGAGATAAAGAAGATAAGGTCAAATAACATACATTAAAAGCAACCAGTGAAGAAAAATCAAGCTTTCCCACTTGTACCCTAGCAAGTTATAATGATATTGCTGGTATTTTATTGAACTTCAATATGTAAGAGGCTGAATTGTTAGGAAGGCACATAAAATATTCCCCGTGATCTCTAAACAACACTTGAATACTATAAACTCTGAGGTGGGAATTGCAGTTTTCTAATTTGGTACCATGGGTCTAGGTCTGTCACGTCAATCCTGGGATAAAGCAGCTATTTGTGACACAGTCACCACACTTGATGTGAGTCTACCGTGTCACATATTTTGCAGTGGCCATATATAAAACCTGAAACATACAGCAGAGCAAACTGAGGCAATAAGACACGGTAAGCATTATAGTCACCTGTTAAGAGATCATCTTGCTCAGATTATCAGAGCTACGTATTCAAATACCCTAAATGACAACAGAATTATCAAAATCACTAATTGTTTTGCTGCTCACTATACAACGTACTTATTTAATTTTCACAGCCAACCCCTAGGTAGGTGTAGGATTCCCATTTTGAAGACAATGAATTTGAGGCACAGAAGAGACAGTAAGGAACTTGACATTACCCAGCTAGTAGGTGGCAGGTAGGTCTTGAACCTAAGCACTCTAGATTCAGTTTGTGTTTTCTCTAGTGTTTATGTAAGGAAGACATCTCAAGTGACAAAACAGTACCAGTCAAAATGTTTCAAAAGTAGTGAAGATAAAATCACAAGTGTTGCTACCCTTATATTTCTTTAAGAATCCAAAACTCCTAATGCCAGAGGCGTCAGTTTTGAAAAATTTCCTCTGCCCAAAGTTGATTATAGCATTATTATTAAATTCTCAATGTCTATCTCTTCTGCGCCTTCAAACCCAGTATGGTGGGCAGGGATTCCTTTAAAGTCAAATTTAGCTGCAGGGAAAATATGAATCATTAAAGGTGGGCTGGCCCCAAAGGCTTAGTGCTTCTGTTCTTTTATCTTTGCACTTACTTCTTGTAATACAAATATTACAAGATTATATTTCTGCATGCTTTTCTTTTTCAAAAAGGCTTAGAAATATATTGACTTTGTGTATTCATTATTCCTTTAACAACATTACAGTTGAAATGAATATTAAGTGTTGAGGACAATTGCACTAATTCCTTCAGCTGCTATGAGCTTAACTGCCAATGGCTCCCAGTTGAGTTTGTCTGTAGAAGTTTCCTTGGCTGAAAAAAGTAGGCTGGAACAAAATTACGACACTTCTTTGTGAGATGTTTGATATTGACACACAGCCATATCTTTATCCCCTTAACAGAAGCAATACTGACAGATTACCCAGGTTCAGAAACCTCCATAACACCAGGCAAGGTCTCTGCTGCAACTCATCACAGTTCAACAACATCCTCTGTCCTAGTTTGCCTCTCTCATCCTGCCTTGTGCTATCTCCACGAAAGATCTTCTCCCCAAAATTGCATGCAAGTCCTGGAATCCTAGAGTCTGTTTCATAGGGAATCTTATCCAGTTAGTCAAATTTCTGCCTGTGCCATAAATTATCTGAGAGAATCAGCTCAAAAGGAGAAAGAAATTATTTTTGACACACGGTTTCAGAAATTGCAGTCCATGGCCAACTAGTTCCAGTGTTATTCAGGGTTTGTAGCAAAGCAAAATCATCATGGCAGGGCACACAGAGTGACATCAAGCCACTCATCCAGGGGCAGTTGGGAAGCAGAGAAGGGGTAAGGGTCCCAATATGCCACTCACAGTCACCATTCACAAGTAACCCAGTTCCTCCAGGGCTGCCTCACCTCCCAAACCCTCCACACCTCCAGTAACACCATCCACAGAGGACCAAGCATCCAACAAATGAGCTGTAGGGAGACATTTATGACCAAACCATCACGCAGCCTAAGAGAGTTTGTGATACACTGCAAGGAAGTCCACTTAGTGTGTGATTTTGAAACTAGACCCACTGTTGACCACATGGCAGCAAAACCCGCGTTGCTGGAAATAGGTGGAGTCCTCATGGGTCCTGGGATGCATCTCTGATGAAATTCTTAGAAACTTTACTACTGTGAACTGGGGCGAGATATTGCTGAAAGGCAAGTGCACTTGCAGGTGTGATCTCCTAAGATCTTGAGAGATTTGGTGGAGGTAATAATTCTGCCAGCCTTCGATGGTTAATAAAGGGACAAATGCCATATTAGAAAAAGATAACACAATGCTGATGGTGATGAATCATTAACATAAAGTAAAGGGATGAAGCCAGAGAACATCCTTGATACCAAGAAGGGACTCTCATTTCCTGAAGCTAAAATGTGGAAAAGACTGAGGATCAGGCCCAGCACTTAATTAACAAAACAACATGCTCAAGCTAGGTAGCTCTGATTTATCAAGGTCAGAGCGCTGACTGAGAAAAAGCGTGGGACCCTGTGACTTGACATGGAGCCATCGGAGGGAAAAAGTACCAAGGAATTCTTTTTTTTTTTTTTTTTCACTCCAGGCTGGTCTTCAATTTGTGGTAAGTCTCCTGGCTCAGCCTCCCATGTGATAGACTTTTACTGGGCTACAGAAATGTCTCAGTGCTCACTATTACTGAGTATTACTGTCCCCTTGCTTGGAGATGAAGCATAGATTCTGGCATAATGACAGAGTAGCAGCTCAGGATGTAACTCTATGTTCTCCCCTGACTGATGAAAAAATACCTAGGATGAAATCACAGCACAAAAGGCCAGGAAAGTGCAGGGCCTGCTGTGTTGAGGAAGTCACTACATAACAAAAGCACTGAAGACCTGAGGCAAGATGTATGGATGGGTCAGAACCGGGAAGTGTACCTGAGATTGGATCTTGAGAATGCAGTTCTAAGAGGATGGACTGCAGAGTTGGGAAGAATGTGTTCATTGAGATGGGATCACTACACACAGGATTTCATGCACTGGCAAGAACCTGGGAGATGGTGGAGATACCATGGTGCCAATTTTGTTCTAGTATGTTTGGGAAAAGTGATGGCCTATTAAACGCAGTGAAAGTATAGACATTTTTAGCATAAATGATAGAAGAAGGACTAAAAAAGTTTAGCAATGCCTTGTGACAGTTGGGAATCTGCCTTAATAACAAGGCATGATTCACTACCCCTTTTTGAGACTAAAACTAGTTCTTAGGCTTGGAATCCTTTGACTGAAGGAGGCACCCAAACTATGAGAAAGGAAGCTGCTGTACCATTGCAGGTATGCGAGCAGTCATGTCCCCAACCCTACTCCAGAGGGGACAGTGACCATGTGCTCATGTAACTGTGCGCTGGAGCAGTAAGACGTTTTCAGAGCACTGTTGTAGGGAAGTGTCGTCATTCCTTACTTCATCAGACTGATAAAGCATAAGAATGAGCTGAGAAACGTGGTCTTGACTCAAGCCCAACTCGCTGTATAATTCACTTGGCCCAAGAAATACCTGGAAACATTTTCCTCCTGCCCAAATGTCTGTCTGACTCAATGAACTCAAATGAACTTCTTAGGAGTTGGCCACGTCTCCACTATGGTTCTGCTTTCTGCAAAAGCTATTGTGGGTAGCAGGAAAAGCCAGGGAGAGTTCTTTGAAATTCCTCCTAAGACAGTAAGCCAAAAACACTATTAACCGACTGAGTGTACTAGAACATATTAAATTGTATAGCTTAAAGAAAGCGAATTATCTATTAATTAAATCTAAATACACCTTTGGGAAACAGTGTATAGAAGTGTTTCCTGTAAATACCTAGAAGATGTAAGTGAGGTTGGTGGTCTTCCTAATATCTCCTTTTAAACCCAGATCTGGTGTGGCCAGGGCACACATCATAGCAACCAGAAACATGGGCTACAGACAGCTCTTAGCATCAGGTCTTTCTAAGATTTGCCTTCTATTTGTAGATGCTACGTTGACGGAGGTTATGATCCAGCTGCTGGCTGACCTACAGCCAGTGAATAGATGAGCTAAAGATCAAAAGGTCTGACTCCTTTGCCTCAAGTGGGGCAACCCCTAAGCACCAGCCTGTTCTGTTTCATCTGGGTCATAATTAAATTCCTTGCTCTGGCCAATCTTACCTTCCTGGAGCACTGCATTATAGTTCTCGGAGCACCCCCAGCATGCATGCTGAGCTGCAATTCAGGATTTTTTCTTAGGAAAATTTACCCCTGACCCATACTAACTTGACAGAAAAATACTTTCCTCTTACCAAGCCACTAAAGATGTATATGGATTTATTTTGCTAAAATTTTTCTTCTTTCTGAGGCACTAAACAGTACTCATGAATTTAAACTTCAACAATTCTTTCACGACTTGAAGGTCTGGAGTCAAACTTTTATGTGGCCTCCATTTCATTGCCTTCTGTAAGATTGGCAGGTCTCAGAGATGACAGACAGAGCTGAGCTCTGCCATTCACTTTGCTGTTCAAATTTCCATGATCTGTAGTCCCTTATTGCTAAGCCAATGGTATATATATAAAACCCTTGCAACACCTCCTTTGAATGTGAAACAACTACAAATTTTTACTTTACCAAAGCCACCAATTTCCTGTATCTTTAAGCGTTTTCTCACTTGAAGAACCACAAAACCCTATCATTAACAAAAGCTAACAGTAGTTCTCAGTCTTAATTCAAATGTTATATTTCAGTTTGTTTTATCACACACACACACACACACACACCATGCCCCAGAAAAATGCCTGCTGAGTTGTCTGGATAACTCTTTACCACCAATAAAATAAAATCCCAATTCTTGCTATGTCTGGTCCTTTACACTTTGTCATTAAATTGATCTCCACTCTGCTCCAGAAAAACTGGCTGATACACAATTCATCAAGATATCTTATCCTTTTTTGTCATGGTCTCATTTTCCACAATTCTCCCAGCTATTAGTCAAGCCCCAGCTCCTAAGTGATCTGTGATAAACTTTTTTATGACTCACAGAGGAAAAACAAAAAAAGCCCACTGCTGGTAGGAGAAAACCTTGCTCCCTAACACGGCCTGAAATGCTCTGCATAGAGCGCCTCTCTCCCTCTTTCAGGTTTCTCGGGCCCTTTGCTCTGTGACTTTCAATCCCACTAGCATTTTTCTCTTTGTAATGCCTGAGTCTACTCTGTGCCACTGTAGCAGAGGCCTGAGGTCTGATAGTTTGTAAAGAACGGGTCCTGACACTCCTGGTGGGTGGGGAGTCCAAGAGCAGGGAGCACAGGCTCGGAAGAGTCTTCTCCCTTAGTCCCTATGTGGAAGGAGGCGAGAGTGAAAGATGAAGGGCAAACAGATCCTGGATGTGCCCTTCTGTATGAATCCATTACCACCCTGGGGCACAGCCAGTTACGCCTGAAATGTTTCACCTGCTGACACCTGCACGTGGCCATCAGACTTCAAGGGGCTTTGAGGTGACAGGCACTCCAGCTGTAGAGGCCCTGTCCCTCCTGCTAAAAATTCCCTCACTCCCACAGCACGTCTCACCTTCGCCAAGACGCTGTTTCAGACTTAAGATCCCTTTTGCCTTCCTGAGGCAATGTGACCTTATTTCCCTGCACAGATGAGAAGCACCCTCGGAGCAGAGTTTTGCTCCTTTCTGTGCAATGCGCAATACCTTTTTCTCACTGATTCAAGGCCTTTCTTAACTGACCTAGTCAAGTTTTATGTAGAAAATTAGAACCACCTTTTCCCAGTATTTCCAGAAGTAAAAGGTTAAGCACTGGAAAGTGAGGCTCCTGAGAATCTTTGGAAGGGTGGAAAGAGTGAAGCCTGGGGAAAAGCAGCCATCAGGCTTGGGGACATCACAAATGACAGACAGTGGCTGTGCACCGACTGAGCCTGGCTGGCCAGTCCACAGGAGGTGCTGGCAAAACTTCCAATCCTCTGTCGCCCGGTGCCCTGTTGTTTACTCCCACTTTGTGGAAAGTTCTGCCTTCAGCTGTCTCCTTCCCAGTCTTCTAGAATTTCTGAATTTTCTCTTGTTAGTGGTGATCTAAACCTTCCAGTCAGAATCCTGGGCCATATAGTTCCCAAAGGTTCCAGAGCAGATGAGACAAATACCTTCCGGGACAGCCCAGAGCTTTCTCGGAAGCATTGCTTTTATCGTCAGAAAAATCCCCCTAGTTGTTGATATTTGAACCTCAGATGATGTGGACATGAGACACACTTATTTTTCTTTTGACGTTTTTTCTTTCATTTAAAAATGAAAAACAGACTCTTGCTCCAGTGCCATACGAAACAGGTGGCAGGCTGGTTTGGGCCACAGGAAGCTGTTTGCCAACCTTTGTTCTAACCACTGTGAAAAGAAAAGGGTGGATGTGGTGCTGACAAGCCAGCCAGCAATCTGCTTTCTAACTAACAAAGCCTCAGTTCTTCAGCAAGGCCGTAGCTGTAACTTTCGGTTGGGGAGAGGCAGGGAAGAGCAGGCGAGGATACCGGAGGAGGAGTGAAGCCACCACACCTAACACTGACTTGGGGTTTCTCGGAATGCTCAAGTCATCTTCACTGAACAACGAAATACTGAAACATGCATTCAATTTTATAATGTCGTGGGTCATAACAACCCTCACATTTTGGTGATAGTTCCATTTTTAATGTGGTTTGGTGGTTTCAGGACACTGTCAGCTGTTTCTTTGATAGCAGAGCCAGGCAGTGAACTAAAGGAGCTTTAGCTATGGAAAGGAGTAGTTGGCAGAAGGGGAAACACCCCAAATGCCAGTAGTGTGATTTTACTGTGGTCAGCAATGTGCTGTTGTCAGTTGCACATACTTCCAGAGGCAGGTGAGCTCAGGCAGCAGCCTGAATCTCCTCTGCTGCAGAATATCTTCTCACTCCACATATCTCTTGAACAGGCAGCCTTGTCGGTTACCTGCTGGGTGGTCCAGGACTGTACATCCAAACATGGCATTCATGGGGACCCCATTTCTAGGAAGCAGATGAGAAGCCAGTGCATTTCCATGGGCTGTGCAGAGTAAGACTGGCATTTTCACACCTAGATCATAAGTGTCATAATTCACAGGTTTGAGAATGTTTATGTGGTTTATTTCCCTTGCTTGCTCATGGTTTTGTACTTCTGATGGTCTCATCCTGGTGACATGGGGTATAATTAATATGCTCTAACATGCTATCAAGTCCCTCAAGTTCCTTCTAGGCTAAAAGGCAGCTATTGAAAGTATCTGCCTGCATCAATGAGGTAAGGAGCTTTTACCTCCTTACAGGTAAGGAGAAGGTAAATGGTTATGCTGGGGGAAAAAAAAAACTTTCTAAGAGAAAATAACTGTCAGTTGAACCTGTGTGGTTAGTGACCTGCTTCTCATTCTGGTGCAAATTTCCTAACTCACTGGGGACAAGTGAGAAACCTGAGCCAGAAACCAGTTCACAGATAACACTTTGAAGAGCATGGCTCTGGTCTAGACCCCAACATGGCAGAGATCAGACACAGCCTCCATAAAAGACAGCAGAGTCATGCTGCTGAACTTCTGGGCAAAGGTGAGGCATCATGGGTTATGTTCACTGATGAAAACTAAAAAGGACACATTTTCTAGGTCAGTAGGTTCATGTTACATGCCAGAGGCTGATGTATTTCGGTAAAGACACCAGGCACAGCTTGCCGCAGAGTAGCAGGGGTCCTCTTCCCCTGGCAGAATCCTGTACTCATCAAATGTATGAGTGACTCAATATCCTAATGCAATTTGGACTGTGCCTTAAGACTATTTGTGCACTATATAAGATTTGGGGAGGAAGTAGATGACATACTCACATGGTTAATTGAGGGGTTTTTCAATAAGGCTATTTACAGTGGTACTAGCAAGGCTGGGGGATGCATAGAAGATGGGAAGCACTCAGAAAATAACAAAAGCTGGAAGTTATTGTCATCCCTAGACTCAATGAATAAAGAATGAAGTGGAACTTCGAGAGCTAAAGCAATGGGTGAGGTTCTGCCTCTCAGGACATTGGTAGTGAAACTGGCTACTGTGCAGCAGGAATCGCCCCTTGTTTCTCTTCCTGTCAGCTCATCTCTGATTAGTGCCTTGCCTTGGTCAAATGGAACTCTGACTCAGAGAGCAAGGAGTGATGGTGATACAGTCACAAGAGGTCAACCTCCCAAACCTCACAGACAGGTAGAGGAGGGCTGCACTGAACACCTAAGAGGCAAAGTGAATCACATACTGTTGTGGCTTGTGTCTAGATGTCCCCTCAATGCCTCATAAGGTCACAGGACTTTTTAAAATGTGGCACAATCTAGAATGTGTGGCATTAAGGTTTTGTGTTTAGTAAATCAGTCCATGGATTGGTTTGGCATAATTCTGGCTAGGATTAAGGGTGTGAGTGCTGCACTTGCTCTAGGGCAGTTAGCCTGAATACAATATGTGGGACAGAGTCTTCAACTCTCCTTGTTACTTTGCTACTTGCTGAATGCCATGAGTGTTTTTTCTTCTGTGATGCTCCTCTGCCATAACACACTGGCTTGGAGCCAGCTGATTATGGACTGAAAACTCCACAAACTGTGAGCCAAATAAATCTTTTTTCCTTTAACTTTGGATGCCAGGTATTTTGTCTCAGCAAAGAGAAAAGTAACTAAGATATGTGCATTCTTTTTTTTCTTAAAGAGAAAAAAATAAAAATAACAATAAACCAGTTTCAAAACAAGTTAGTAGGACAGTTACAAGAATTAACGTGTTGCATATTGTTGTCTTCAAAGTAGTTACTCAGAGTACAAGACATAGGCATGAAATCTTGTTGAAATAATATTAGCACAAATGTTTCTTTTCAATAAAACTATCTGGATAATCATCTTAACTATCTTGTGTATAAATACATATATGCTTTTCTTTTTCTTTTTCCCAATCACAGTTCATTTTTCTTTGGAACAGTTTCTTCCCAATCCAGAAAATCTATTGTTCATTTTGGATCTTATTTATTCACTCAGTTTCTCACGCTAGGGAGACAACATGTTGTTTTTACACACATGGGTCCAATTCATTTCACTTATGAGTGTTGTCTGCGGTTGCATCCATTCACCTATAAAAATTTCCAGTCTAGCCTTTATTATGGCTGAATACTACCTCATTGTATAAAAATCCACATCTTTTATCCATTCCTCAGTTGATGGGTATTTGGTTGTTTCCAAGTTTCAATTATTGCAAATTGTGCTGCTATAAACATTTACTGAAAGAGAAAATAGGTAGAAATCTCAAAGATATAGGTGTAGGCAGAGACTTTACAAAAAACCCCAGACCATAAGGGTAATATCAAAAGGATCAACAAATGGGATCTTACCTTATTAAAAAACTTTTGCACAACAAAAGAAATCACCAACAGAGTGAAAAGACAACCTGCCGAGTGGGAAAACATTACAGGCAATTTTCCCACGGAAAAAGGGCTTAAATCTAGAACATATGGAGAATTGAAAAAGTCTGACTGCCCCAAATTCAAAGACCCAATCCAAAAATGAGCAATTGAGATGAACGTACATTTCTCAGATGAAGAAATATAAATGACAAATACATACATGAAAAAATGTTCAACGTCACTGGTCATTTGAGAGATGCAAATTAAAACAACATTGAGATTTCATCTCATCCCAGAAACAATGGCTGTCATCAAGAAATCAACAAATAACAAAAGCTGGAGGAGCTGTGGGGATAAAGGAACCCTTCTCCACTGTTGGTGGGAGTGTAGATTGGTGCAACCACTGTGGAAATCAGTGTGGAGATTCTTCAAAAAACTAGGATTAGCGGTCCCATTCAACCCAGCTATTCCCCTTCTGTATATTTTCCCAGAAGAACTGAAAACAAACCACAGCATGCCTGTCTCAGAAATCCAGGCTGCTGGTTGTGACCTCCACTTTAGAGTGACATATTTTACTGTTGTGACCTTAACTGTTTGAAAAGAAACATAAATTTTAATGGCCTCCATGTAGCTACCAAAAGTGTTCTTTTTTTAATGCTTACAATTTTTTTCTGTTTGCCTTCTTTTCCTCATGTACTTTTTCTTTTTAAGAATATATGTAGGTGAATCTTGACTTCTAAGAGAGTAGAAATTAAAAACAAGGTCAACGTCTCTTTCTGCTCTCCTGTCCTTACATTGAGCTACACAAATACCTTTCAGAAAGAAACTCTCTTCACTGAGTAAGCATCCCCAAAACAATGACTAGAAAATAACCCTTCTGGCAACTATAGTACTGAGAACTCAGAAGGAGAGCACGTGTGCTGGGAGCCAGGGAATGGTCTGGATGGTCTGAGTCAGGAGTCCACGATAGCAGCTGTGAAGCCACCGTGCTTCCAGATTGGGGCAGTGCATGCTGACTTCCATGGCAGGTGCAAGACAGCATGGGCTCTTGCCAGCCACGATGGGTACCTGAACTCTATTTTCATAAATCTAATTACCTGCAGCACAGTCAGCAGACTGAAATCGATTTCTTTTCACCTTCATGTAATATTCTTGGCATGATATCATACGTGTTTGTTAATTACTAGTTTTTCCAATGTCAAGTCCTGTACTGTCCAAGTAAATGTAGTCAGTAAGGGGACAAGGTCTACTTTCACATAGAAAACCAGATTTTTCCCTAAAAATGAGAAAAAGTAATAGGGACATTAGAGAAATCAAATGCCCTTCTCATTAAGGTTAAGGAATTAACACCTAGGGAATTCATCTGTCTATGTGTAAAGAGGCAAGGAGTATATTTTCTGAGCTTTGTAGGCAATTGATAACTTTACTTCCTTGCTACTACAATGTTCTGTCAAGATAAGCGAAAGATGATTCTCTAGCTAGAAAGGAATTGAGGACAGAGGCAGTTTTCAAGTCTTGGGAGGGAAGAGTGACAAAATGGAGATCAGAATTATGGACATATAAAAGAGAATATCCTTGTATGATATATTTGTTTTTTAAATGATATTTGGTGATTGAAACAAATATATGAAACCATCTGGATGCTGTAGAAAGTGGTAGTTAAAAATAGGAAAGCAAAAGAAATCTTAATGGAAAGACACCTCACTTGAAGAAGTAAACTATTGATGCTGTTACACTGAAAATCGTATTGTAATACCCAGAGAAGTCACAGAGAAAATTATACAAGAAATATGCGCAAAAACACTATGAATGAATCAAAATGGAATTCCAAAACTCTCATATATCTGTCCCAAGGAAGATAAGGAAAGAGTTACAAAGAAGTAAATGTAATTTTTAAAAAAACAGATTTAAGTGCTAACATATCAGTAGTTACTTTAAAAGGTATAAATATGCCAACAAAAAGGCATAGATTGAAAAATGAGATTAAAAATAATAAAAACATGGCCTAGCTGTATGTTATATTTGAGACATTTGATTCATCTTTAATAAAGTGGGCAGATTGAGAACAGGGACTGAAAAATGCACACCATGCAAACATGCAATTTAAAAATTGTGAGTAGGTGTATTAACATCTGATAAAGTAAACATGTACAAATAAAATTACTAAAGACATAAAAGTAGATGATAGAATGATACAAAATCAATCCACAAGAAAGACAGAACCATGCTAAAGATACGTTCACACCACAGAGCCTCCAAATGCATGAAGCAAACCCTGATGAAGCTGAAAGGAGTAAAGAAATACGTGAGTATCGTGGAAAGGTTACTCCCTGTCAGTATCTGATGGAACTATTAGGAAAACAACAAAGATAGACCTATTTGAACAGTATATCCAACCAAAAGAATCAAGTTAAAAAAATACAACATTCCACACAATAATAGTAGAATACATTATTCAAGCACCCATGAAATATTCATCATGGATACTTGAACCATTTAAAAAAAAAGGACTCAAGAAATTTAAACCTATTTTAAAAGGAATCTATAGAGTATTTTCTATGATCATAAAGGTACAAAGCTAGAATTTAGTAACACAAAAACTGCAAGAAAGTATTTAAACATATGAAAGTAAAGGTATAGTGAATTATTTATGAGATAAGGAAAAGTTCCAAATAAAATAAAAAATTTGAAATCACAACCAGTGAAATAAATGAATCAATGTATGTAGGATTCAGCAAAATCAGTGCTGAAACAATAGCATTAATTGCTTACATTTGAAGTGAAACAAGGTTTTAAAATATTATCCAAGTCTCTAACTCAAGAAAATAAATATAAAAGGAGGAAAATTAAGCCAGAAATAAGAAAAAGAAAGGAAATAATAAACAAAAGGGTATCAGAAAGTAGTGGAAATAAAAATTGAAAACAATAGAGTATCAGTATAAAAAAACTCTGACTAAAAATAAAATTAATATTCCTCTAGTAATATGAACAAAAATAAAAAGAAACAATACATAATTCAGTAATATAAACATCAAAACAAGAAATATCTCTACAGTTTCTGTGGACATTAAAAAGATAAAAAGAGAATACTAAAAAAAATTTACTACTCATAAATTTTGAAAATCACCAACCATTAAACTCAACCAAGGTGAAATACTCTGAATAATCCTATAACTATTAAGATGTTAATTTTTTATATTAAAAAACTCTCAAAAAATTCACAGGTCCAGATGGTTTTCCTGGTGAATTCTATCAAAAATTTGAAAAATTGACACCAACTTTGCACAATTTTTTCCTAAAATATGCTTGCGAAAGAACACTTTCCAACTAATTTTCTCAAATTAATATATAGCCACTTTCAAAGCCAGAGTATAAAGTGTAAAACTAATACAAATATGTCTCATGAATTTTAGATAAAAACACTCAAAATAAATAAACTAAATCCAACAAAATTGAACATGGGTTATGCACATCACCAGTGAAATTATTTCTGTATATGCAAAAGTGATTCAGTGTTTTAAAAAATCAGTGTAATTCACCTTTTATTAATAGGCTCATTTTATTAATATGATTAATATTCATATGATCATATTAATACAGAAAAATTTTGAAAAAAATCCAATTCTTGGCAAAAGTTCTAAAGAATAGAACTCCCTCAACTTTATAAAGAACGTCTGTAAATCCTTACAGTTAACTTCATACTTCTTGGTGAAAGATTTAAGTTCACTCTTTCACTTTGCCACTGAGATTAGAGACAAAATACAGATTTCCTCTTTCATTGCTTCATTCCACAATGTCCTGGAATTTCAAGGATGACTTTATGTCAAGGAAAGGAAACAAAAGTTATGTAGATCTGCAGAATAAATTAAAACTTCATGTATTTGCAGATTACATGATTACTATGTAGAAAAACCCAAAGAATTCACAAAAATATCCTAGAACTAACAAATTAGTAAAATTTACAGAACACAAGATCAACACACAAAAATAACTATATTTGTAAACTGTATTTATTAACAAGATAAAATATATATCAAAAATAAGCCTGTCACCCTGCAGATCAGCACCATGCATGGGCCACAGGGAGAACAGCCAGACGCCAGCCTCTTCCCGTGAGTCAGTACTATTCATGGGCTGCGGGGGGCAGGGTGAGAACAGGAGGTGGACAAGAAGCAGCCCTCCCTGCAAATCGGCACCATGTGTGGGCATCCGTGGAGAGAGCCAGACGCCAGCCCTTTCCAGTGCACAGGCTGGGAAACAAGAAGAACCAACTACCTCTAACCCATCACACTCCTG
This sequence comes from Hydrochoerus hydrochaeris, assembly GCA_004027455.1. Lineage (NCBI taxonomy): Eukaryota > Metazoa > Chordata > Mammalia > Rodentia > Hydrochaeridae > Hydrochoerus > Hydrochoerus hydrochaeris. Next base: position 215,174 of record PVLA01002292.1, read on the forward strand.
CCATAAGAGAGCAGCTGATCTGGAGAAACACAGGCTGTGACCATAGCTATTGAAGTAAAATACAGCTTAATGCTTGTAGTGTTTAGAGTTTCACTGACTTTGCTGGCCTAAAGCCCGTAGTCTGATCATCCACTCAGAGGATAACAATACACAGTGTATGGGAGATCTTCTGAAAGTGGTAGCCATCATTAATTTCCTATTATCTTGTTTTGAAGTCCTGTATCATTTTCATTGTTTTGTTGGATTGGGTTTTATTCTGTTTTGTTTTGTTTGATTTTATTGTATCTGATGGCATGGGCAGCTATTTCAAATATAACAAGATATATCATGGTAGCCATTTTTGATTTACTATTATCTTGTTTTGAAATCTTTTGCAGCATTCATTGTTTTTTTCTTTTGGTTCTATTCTATTCTGTTTTGTTTTGTTTTGCTTTGTTTTGTTTGATTTTTACTGTGTCTGAGGGTATGGGCAGCTATTTTGAAGACAAGAGGCTTTATGGTAACCATGTTGATTTCCTATTGTCTTGAAGTCCTGTGTCACCTGCATTACTTTGTTTTGATTGGCTTCATTTTGTTTTATTTTGCTTAGTTTTATTCTCTTTAAAATAAGATAAAAATAAACCTGTCAGAACTGAAAAGCACAATGCTATTTATAATTCTTTCAAAGAAAATAAAATAGTTGTAAACCTAAAACATGTGCTAAACATATATGCTGAAACTTCCAAAATGCTGATAAAATCAAAGTTACTGTAAAAAATGAAAAGATACGTTTGTTTGTGAGTTGAAAGAATTCTCATAATAATGATGTCAGTTCTTCCCAAATTGATCTCAAGGTTTAACGTAAACATTTTAACAAGAATTTTTGTAGATATAATTCAGCTTATTCTAAAATATACAAAGGAAGTTACAGGCCTAAATAAAGGGAAAGTGTTGACCTAGAATAAACATGTGGATAGAATCGCTCTACCCAGGATTAAGGCTTAAGATATAACTATTTCATTTAAAAGAGATGGATTTAGAAAAGGAAAATAGAAGATAAATCTCTAAGTTTAAGGAGAGTTGTAGTTCTTAGACTTGGTATCCAAATGTGATCCCTGAAAATTAAAAATTATTGCTAGACCTCATCAAAATTAAAAATGTTTCTTCTGAGACAGCCCATGTGAGTAGGAGTAAGAAAATAAAGAAAATCTTTGCAAACGACACATCTGAGACAGAGATTAGTCCGCATCTAGGACACAGTATTGAAAAGGACATACAGATGTCTCAGGAGCCCCTGAGAAGGTGTTGCACACTGTTAGCTGCTAGAGAAATGCAAATACAAACCACAATGAGCCATTACTATGTTGTAAGTGGAATGGCTAAAATAAAAACCAGTGACAGCATCGAACACCAAATGCTGGCTAGGATGCAAGGAAGCTGGATTACTCTTATATTGCAGAATGTGAAATGTGAGAGCCATTCTGGAAAAGAGTATGGCAGATTCCTGCTAAACACACTGTAACTAGCTAGTGCACTCCTGGACATTGACACCCAAAAGATAAAAACATATTCTCTTATTGCATTGGAGCTAACTAGTAAAATACCATGAGTTGCCTATAAAACAATAGAAACTTCTCACAGTTCTAGAGACTGGGAAGCCCAAGAGCCAAGCATGTGCAGATTTGGTGGCTGAGATCCAATTTCTGCTTCACAGACTGTTGTGTTTTACTCTATCCTCACACGGTAGATAGGGGAGGAGTATCTGTTGTCTTTTATCAGAACACCCATCTTATTCACTCAGGAAGGTCTTCATTGTTGCCTGACCCACTCCCTGAGGCCCTACTTCTAACACCATGACCTTGGGGGTTTAGGGTTTCTATCTATGGAATGAGGTAAACATACCCAATTAATCTACTTCATTCCTCTCCTTCCTCTCCCAAAAACTCATGTTCTTTTCACATGAAAAATGCATTGATTTCACCCCACTAGCCCCAGAAGATTTAACCAGCTTCTATGTCAACAGAAAACTCCAAAAATCTAGAGAATCACTTAGGTATCATCTTAACTAGATAGGAACTAGACTTAACATAAAATTTGTTCTGAACAAAATTCCCCTGAGGTCCACAATGGAGTGCTAGGACAGACACAAGAAATATTTTAGAGAGGATGAGTAGGAAAGAAGAGGGTGTTAAACCCCAAGCATAACTAACACACGGAAACTGGAGAACAATTCTTTCACTGAGCGCTGTGCTTGCCAGGACCCTGAGTCCTGTGGTACCACATTCCGGATGCTCCCCCATAGAGGGTGCATCTTCCCTCTGTATATATTTAAATTCAAGTAAAATTTTAAATATGAATATTTCTGGTATATTTATTCATAATAGCCCCAAACTATATGAATAGACAAATGGAAAATGGTTAAACAAAAGGTGGTACATATATTCTATGAAGTAGCACCACCAACAATGAAAAGAAACGATCTTTTTATAGAGGCAACAATTTGAATGAATCCCTAGGAAATCAGACTAGCAGAAAAAAAGAATCCAATCCCAAAAGGAGACATGCTATATAATTCCATCTATGTAACAGTTTTGAAATGAAAAATAGCAAAATTACCACCAGAGAGTAAGAATGGGTGCAAGATGCTGAACAGGAAGTGGCTGTGGTTACAACACTAGTGTCCTGTGGTAACAGAACCACTCAATGATGGTGATGAATGTGACAGAATGGTGCAGAGCTACACAACACACACACATACACACATACAAGCAAAGCAGTGAGTCTCAATGAGCAGTGGGTTGTATCCATGTGTATATGCTGGCTGTGGTATCATACTCTGTAAAAAAAAAAAAAAAAAAAGAGTTCACCCTTTCCTGAAAGATAAGATTCGGAGAGATATCCTTGTGCTGACTTTGACTAAGCAGGTGTATAGGTTGCACAAGACAGACCCTTTACAATAGCACGTTGTGTCTTCACTGTGCTGGGCCTCCAACACCTGAGGGTAATCCCAGCGGCTGGCAACACTTAGGGACTCCGGTTCTCCAACTGCAAGCCGGTACATTCCACCAACAACATGTGACTTTGGAAGAGAACCCAAGTTCTTGGAGGAAGAAACCCGAATTGCTGCTTTTCAGAGCACACTGGGACTTGCCTACATCTCTGAGCTGTAGAAACAGTGTGACAACCAATGCACATCGTTTTAAGTTTCCAATTTTGTGGTAAATACAATCCGTAGAAAATGGATGCTGGAGATAGGAATCTGTAAAAAGGAAAAATATGATTGACGTGTATAAAATTTCCATTACGCACAAGGAAGAAACCACCACACTCTTCACATTGTACTTGGCCATGGGTTGCAGCTGGTATTCATAGCTGGCTTTTCTTTGGATCCAAGGCCTGTTCCATTCCCTGATGGTATAACTCACATCTTAATATCTAAAGGGGTTCAAATCTCAGCAGCACTATTTCTAGTGGAATTTTTAAATTTTCTGTTATATTTTATTAGAGGACAGAAAGGTGCTAAGAGACACTGGGATAGCACAAGGTTCTCAGAGTGGCTGTAACACATTGCCAGGAATGCTGTACTTGTCGGCTTTCATGTTACTGGTTGAAGAAGCCTTCAATTTAGCTCTTGGTTGGAGGAAATCCAGCCTAGAGTCAGGTGACACCATGCTGGTGCAAAGGTATGGTTTAGCTCAGGGCAGCCAGGGAGCAGAGCACAGAAACAGCTCCAGGGAGGAACAGGCAGGGACCCAAGCTTGCCGGCTTTCAGAGACATGCAAAGGACACACCCAGAAGTGTGCTCTCCTAGACTGTTAGGCATTTGCTAATCTGATGAAGTTGCCCTATCAAGATGTAAGGTTTCCTCCATGGTGCTTCCAAACAACAGAAATTTATCCTAGCACAGTTCTAATGACCAGAAGCCCTGACCTAAAGTGTCAACAAGATTGATTCTTTTTGAAGCTCTAAGGGAGGATTAGTCTCATGCTACTCTCCAAATTGGGGGGGGACAGGATGTTATTCTCAGCACTCCTTGTATCTTAGTTACTTTTGTTGTTGCTGAAACAAAATGCTTGACACCCAAAATTAAAGGAGGAGAGATATATTTTGGCTCACAGTTTGTAGAGATTTCAGCCTACAGTCACACACAGTCAGCCAGGGAAGGTGGCATCCCAGAGGAGAATCAGTCCGTGGCAGGCAGGACAGGCAGAAAACAGCCAACAGTGAAGGGGCAAGCAACAAGCAATGCAGCCACCTCTTTTTTCTGTCCTTTATATTCTATCCAGGCTGCATGCCCTTAGGGTAAGTAGCACTCATACCCAGGGCTTTCTCATTATCCCCACCCAGAACTATGTCAAAGCAATCAGTAAACTAATTTAGTAATCACACATCCTTAATCTCAGCCTCACACACTCTGAATTCAACCAGCTCTGAAAAGCCCCATGTATGACCCCATGAGGATTTGGGGGGACATTTAGACACAAACTGTAACACCTTGACTTATATCTATCACTCCAGACTCTGCCTCCTCTTCAGGTGATCTTCTCTGAGATTCTCCTCTTCTTGTAATTCTTGTAATCTCTGTGATTCTCCTCTTTTTCTTCTTGAAGGCACACTGCCGATCACATTTTTTTCACCCCAATAAGTGAAGATAATCTCATTTCAAGAATCTGGACTAAACCAGAAAAAAGATCCTTTTTCTAAATAAAAATACATTCACAGTCACTACTATGTCTTTTCTTTTGGAAAACATAGACTGTAAACTAAGTTTATTCCTGGCCCTAGCAACCCATTTATACTTGATAATTAGGATCAATCGCCCAATGAATGTGAAAACCCAATGCTCTGTTCAATCCTGTGTCTATAGTTTAAATCATAAGAAAGGCAGGTAGCAGACTCAAGTTCCAGCCGAATAAAAACGTCATTGTGTCCCCAGAGAAGTAAGACTTTGAGATCAATAAAGCTCAAATGGTGGTAACTATGGAAAGCAGAAACTTCTGATGGTTTTCGAGGCTGCACTGTTGAGACACTCTCTTGCAGTAACTCCTTGTTTTAGGTACCTCCATCTCTGGTCAAGTCACCTTGGGCCAGGAATGATTGACACAGCCATATAGGAGCCATAGGGTCTGGAAGCCACTACTCCCAGGATTGCTGGGGTCCAGGTGCACAGCTATGTGGATGTTCAAATACAGATTCCTGCATTCTTCTAAGGGTATGTCTTGCTATATGAGTGGTTCACTAGGTGCCCCAAGTACACATAACACACAATTATAAAATTTTTCAACTGAACTTCTGAAGCATTTAATCCTAAACCAATCCTATTTATTGAATCCAGAAAAAAAATTATTAGGTAGTTATTAAGCTTCGAGTCCATAACCTCTTTTTCAAATGGGGGGGGGGAAGTATCTTTTATACATATTCTTTTTCTTATTGTTGGAATGATAGCATTCAGAGGAAAGGAAAAATGGAACAGAATTTAATCAAAATCATGTGCTTGTTCAAAACCATGCCCAAGGAAATGAAAGCAGATAATGAATGCAGAAAGACCAACAAAATACTGAACAGGACAAGTGTTTGCTAGTGACAGGTGCTGAGCAGAGTGATTACATTAAGTGTTCCAACAAGTGGAAAAGAATAAAGGGGAGGGTTCTGTCAGTCTGTGGACCTCAGGTGGGAAGAAACTGGGTATGGACATGAAATAGTGCTGTAAGGCTGCAGCACTCTGGTGGCAGAGTGGTAGAATGTGGGACCCAGAGGAATAGCAGCATGGAGGGCTTTTCAAGTAAAGCTGAGTTTGGGTGGACTCTTCCTCACTGACCTCTGTCCTCTCCATCCTTACATTGCATAACACAGAGCGTCACGCATTGGTGGATCTCATCAAATGTTTACCACATATAATTTGGGCCAGGCCTTGAGTCCAGGATTTTTTCGCTTCTTGTGCTTTCCCAATTATATCAAACAGTATCTCTGCTTCTAAAATTGTAGGCACATAAATGAAATCCAAAGGCATCTGCTCCTGAGACCTTTCCAAGTCTATCCTTTGAGTACACTGCATAGCTCGTTCCCCTAAGTGCTTTGGCACTTCATTTATAGAATTTGCAAATTCAATGAGCTCTTTTGTAAGCAATTTGACTCAGGACCATGAGAAACAAAAAATAAATCTTGGTCTAAGGAGACTATGGCATGCATCCAATTTAATGTCACTGGTCGAATACAAACAAAAATCTTCCTCTCTTCCAGTCCAAATTCATAAATGATAGCAATGTATGAAACTATTTGATAAACACAGAGACGATTATAAAAATGAGGAGATATCTTATACATCAGAAATGGAGATGCTTTCCTAAAACGAATCTAGGAAGCCAGAGCCGTGAGTGAGGACTGACACTGTGTGAGGTGGTGGATATCTGACAGGGCTTGGCCAGGCCACAGCTGTGCAGCCAAATCACAGCAGAGAGAGAGAGAGAGAGAGAGAGAGAGAGAGAGAGAGAGAGAGAGAGAGAGAGAGAGAGAGAGAGAGAGACACTCTGGACTGAATGGAGGAGTCCCTCACCTGCATCCAGCAGACCCTGACCACCTGAACGCGTGTCACTTAGCCTGGGTCAGAGTCTTGGGTTTGCTTTAGATTTTCAGGGATGCAATCCAAAGTTTCACAGAGTGGTGACTTAAGATAATGCAAATGCATTGTCTGCATTCCAGAAATGAGCATTCCGGAATGCAAATGTTGCTTCCTCAGAACCCTTTAGGTGAAAAGGATTTCTTGCCTCTTCTTAGCTTCAGCTGACTTGCCAGCAATTTTTGGCTTGCAGCTGCATCTCTCTCTCTCTCTTGCTCTCTCTCCCTCTCTCTCACACACTCACTATATATATATATATATATATATATATATATATATATATATATATATATATAGTTTCTCTAGTGTCTCCCACTTATGGGACAGGTCACAATGTATAAAAGGGCGCAGCCTACAGCATGACCTTACTTTAACTTAACTAAGTATCTGTAGTGACTCTGTCTAAATAGAATCACTTCCTAAGGTATCAGGGAGTGGGATTTAAATTTATGTGCTCTTTGGTGCACATAATTCAACCCAAAATACCCAGTGACATATGATTAACACTCTCAGTCATATCAGCCATGTTTAAGAGTAGTGGGAAGATATTTTCAGACATATACAACACGTCACTGATGTCTACTGAACTGTCTCCCTAAAGTAACTGCTAGAGCATCTTTTTTTCTGACATATTTACATACCCATAAAATATGTTTTTACTGGATTTTAAATGTTACAGAAATACTATATTGTGAATATCTTGCTGCCTACTATTTGCTGTTTTTTTTACTTACTATGTTTTTGAGATTTTTAGCATTGCAAAGATAGTTCATATTTTAAAGTTTTGATGTGATATTTGATTGCAGAGTTATCACCTCAAACTTTCTGTCGTGGGCAGATGAATGTATGCTGTTTGCTTCTGTTTCACTTTATACCTAGATTTCCCCTGAAGGCCTTACACGCTCATGGGTGGGAGTTTCAGGATGGGCCTGGACCGTGGGGGCATGATCTTCAACACTGGCTTAGTCCACTGATGCACTGACAGCTAGATGCGATGTGGGGAGGTCACTGCAGATGTGTGTGGCCTGCCTCCCCCTTCCTCCTCCTGGGCTCCCTCTCTCTCTGCTGCCAACTGCCCCGCCATGAACTCTTTCTCCTCTGCAATGCCCTTCTGCCTGACACCCTGCCTTCAAGCCAGCTGATTACAGACTGAAACTTTTACAGACTGTGAGCCAAAATAAACATTTTTGCTTAGATTTGTGTGACTTTCTCATGGCATCTCACCCATGAGAAAGTAAGTAAGACATCTTTCAAGAATTCATGTGGCAAATAACAAATTCACTGGGTGAGAAATTAGAGAAACAACTCCTTTCATAATAGCATCCAAAACCATGAAATACCTAGGAATCAATCTAATGAAGAATATAAAGGACCTCTGTATTGAAAGCTACAGTACTCTGAAAAAGGATATGGAAGAGGATATCAGAAAATGGAAAGACATCCCTTTCTCTTGGGTGGGAAGAACCAATTTAGTGAAAATGGCCATACTCCCACAATTGTTATACAAATTTAATGTAATTCAGATCAAAATTCCAACAGTGTTTTTCACAGAATTAGAGAAAACAAACCTAAAATTCATCTGGAACCAGAAGAGACCTACACTATCAAAGGCAATTCTGGGCACAAAGACAAGACAGGGGGCATGGCAATCTCTGACTTGAAATTATACTATAAAGCTACTATGATAAAAACAGTATGGTACTGGCAAACAAAACAAACCCAAACAAAAACCAGACCTAAAGATCAATGGATCAGATTAGAAGATGCAGAAACAACTCCAGACTTACTAAGTCACATTATATTTGACAAAAATGACTTAGTAAATACACTCACCAGAAGAAAGATAGCTTCTTTTACAAATGGTGCTGGAAAAACTGGCTCTGCACGTAGTGAAGATTAAAACTGGACCCATATCTCTCACCATGCAAAAATCTAAATTCAAAATGGATCAAGCATTTAAATATTAAATCAGAAACATTAAACCTGCTGGAAGAAAAAATAGGCAAAACTCTTGAAAACACTGGTATATGCAAAGACTTTGTGAATAAAACCCTGATCGAATAAAACACTGATCACACAGAAACTACCACAAAGAATCAGCCACTGGAATCTCATCTTATTAAAAAGCTTTTGTATAGCAAGAGAAACCACCAACAGAGTGAAGAGACTACCCATGATGTACCAAAAAAAAAAAAAAAAAGTTAGATGTGACCTCTGGATGAGATCTCTTTGTTCTGGAGAGATGGGACAAGAGGTTTTGTTTTGTTTTTGCTTTTTAAATGAAATTGATCTCCAATATTCAAAATTTCAAAGCATCTAAAATTTTTGATTCCCACATTATCTTGAGACAGGAGCTCCTATTCCCATATAGGAAACACTGTTCTGGCATGAGTCGGGTTTGGGACATTGCATGCGTGCAAATGAGAGGCAGCCTCCTCACGTCATTCTCTCTGCTCCGTGTCACACAGCAGTTGCCATTTATCATCACTCATGCTTCTTGGTTTCTTAGGGCAGAGCTGAAGATGGTGGGATGTCTAGTATCCATTTTCAGCCACAGGGTAAGATGTAAGGTGGATCAAGGAGGGCATGTGTTTTACTAAACATGGAAGAGTGTTATTTTGATATAGAAAAAGTATTCCTCATAGAAAATATGAAAGGGAAAGATATTTGTCATAACATTGTGACATGGGTGGTCAGCCTTAAACATACATCAGCTGAATTCCCGGCTCACACCCATGAATTTGGCAGTCTTTGCTTTCCAACAAATAACAAATGGATGACATGACAAGAATACTCTGTTTTCAGTTTGATTTTGTCTCCAAGGGAATGTAGCACACAGTAAGTGCACGACCTTCACCTGCTGAACATTCTAATTTCTAGTCAAGAACTTCCTGGCGACTTGGTTTATTTTCTCTTGTTCCTATGCCTGAATGCATTGCAGAGATTGCACCTACATTTGGAATTTCGGTTTATTTTTTAGCCTAAATGTTACAAGACTCCAGATTGAACCAGGATTAATAAAACTTAAACAATTCATCAAATATTGAGACTAATACATCAGCATATATTAACAGTTCCTTTTCTGTTAGTTTTGGGTATTGAAGATAATTTTCTACAATTGGAAAATATATAAGGAGGTGTTATCTGTCATAAAATGGCTTCTGCTTTAGCTCCCTGAACCGATTTTTAGATTAAAGAGCTTTCAGATACTTCATAGCAACCATATGTTTCAGTGGTTTAGAAAACCATCCATCAATTTCTTTTAGGATGTGACAACAACAATGTCCAGTGCTTATTAACTTTCAGGTTAGCATTTCAATTCACTTTAGGGAAAGCTGGGAGTTGAGAAGTGGTATGTATCTATCATATTTCCATCGATATTTTGGACAGTTTATATTCCAGAAGCTCATAGTTTACTTAAAGTAGGTCCCAAGACACAGCTTTCTGTTTTAGTTTCAAACAGATGATATTCTAATAGTTACTGCTTGAGTAGAGCAGATTGGGAACAAATCAAAAGTCAAGCAAAGTATGGTCAGCTGTTCTTAAATAAGATAGTTAAATAAGATTGTTTACTAAAACACAGAAGTGATCTAGAAGACCTGTGACATTTCTACCTATGGTGATACAGGGTAAATGTACATATCATACTGGGATATGTGGCATAATATGGTATCTGGTTACTTTATAATGAAAAAAAAAATGCTTGCCAAAGTTCAGAGAAACTAAACGTACAATTGTCATTCCCACATAAACACTAGGCCATTATATTCAAAGGTGATCTTTGTAAGCCAAAAGACTCTTTCTTATTTCCAGTTGAGCTACAGTATTTACTTTCCTATACTGAGATATTTATTTATACCTAGTACGTTTTTCAAATGCTAGGCACCTCCTTTTTATATCTTTTTTTGGAACATACAAGATTTGAGAAGGAACAGCTGTTGGTGTCTGGTTTCCAACCTTTTATGTACATGTGTAGAACCCAAGAGATTTTCACTGTGATGTATATTGAATATTATAGAGATAAATTTGTCCTCACCATGCCCAGGGTAAGTATCTTTGCATTTCTCTCAACATCAGAGGTCAATCAGCTGCAACACAGTAAAACTTTTACCCAAAAATCTTTCTTTTCTCCAAAAACTAGAAGGTTAAGAAGTCCAGAGAAGAGGGCTAACACATTTTCAGAACTACTTGTTTAAAACTCATACATTCCCAGTCACTTGTGTGTCTCTGACCCACACAATTCCAAGACTTTCCCAGTAGTAATATGCAGGAAAGGTGTCTGTTGCAGAGTCACGACAGCCACTTAAGGAACAATTGAAATAGGGGTAGGAAGTGCCTAAATTGTCAACTTGCAGCTTTGCCAAGGCGGTCTCCTTGAGAGCCATTTAGGACAAGGCCATACACAGCTCTACCCACAGAGCTCCTCGAAGGTGTTAAATTGTGAGATTTAGAATGTAAACATCAGCAAAACTCTCCCAATTGTCTCCTAACAAGTGGGAGTCCATGGCACCCAAAGCAACCAATTTTATTTTCTGCTTTGGAGAATGAGGACTCCTTTCATTCTTCGAGGCCACACGGACTGCTGAGCTCTGGGGGCAACAGTATCCAGGGGAATTATGGTGGCGTATGGTACAGCATGTGAGTAGAAATGAAATCAGAGTAACGCGGCTGAACAGACTTCTCTGGAGTAGTAACATCATGGACACGACCTAGGAAAGAAATCTCGGATGAGTCTGTAGATTGTTTAAGTGTCTGTGCTGTGCTTTAACACAGAGGCACCTCAGGTCACAAATGAAATTCCCTCCACAATTCTGGGGCAGCTGGCTGTAGTAGTGTTCATCACCTGGAGTCTGAGAATGGAAGCAAATTTTTGCTTACTGTTTGTGAACCAACTTGTCTGTGGGCAGAAATGGTGTGAACTGAAGTAGCATATTACTATACCCCTCCGTCCACAAGGAGGCAGTGCTGGGAGGTGGGGCTGGGGATTGTTCGGGCTTGGGTGTGGTGCTTGTAAACAGATCAATGTCCTTCTTTTGGGAACAAGTTAACACTTTTGATTTGATCCTGTGCTCTCCTTCACTGGAGCGGCTTACCTTCTGCTTTCCATCATGAATTGAAGCAGCCGGATACCCATGCAGAAGATTATGGTGGTGCCAAGCTGCTCAAATCTGGCTACCAAAACTGTAGCCAAAATAAATGTTTCTAAATACATTATGCAAATTCAAATATACTTTTATAGCAACAGAAAGCATTTGCTACATGACTCTGAAGAAAAATGAAAGAAAGTCTTCCTAAGAAAAAGGACATCACAAATGAATTCTTACTGATGGAACTCACAGGTGTTTCAGTAATGCACGTAGCAAATGGGAGCTTGAGGATGACAGGAATGATATTTTATGAGAAAATCAATTCAGGGGAAATAATACTAATAAAATAATATTCACAACTCTGGGGAGGCAGAGTGGAGTGTTCAGTGGATAGAGAGAGCTGCTAAGTAGACTCAGATTTGAATCTAATGATAAATTATTTACCTTTTCATTAGATTAATTTTCTTTATAAAATACAGAAGGTAATTTTTACACTGTATTTATCAACTTTGTTATAAACAAGGAAATACAGTGAGCTACATCAAAATATAGAAATTTAAAAAAAAAATCAGCCCTTAGCAGACTCTGCAGTATTCAATGTGTAAAACAAAAATAAAACAAACCAGATCTTGGATATCAGTTTTGCTTTTAATCAATTTTTGTGGCCTATACTTGGAGCAGTGAGTGTGACAGGCTATTTAGTTGAGAATGAAAGCATTAAAAAATTCAGAGGAGAAAAAGACAGGAAAACAACAGACTGTTGTAATTATAAAAAACTTTATTTCACTCTTACAGTAATTAAATCTTTAGACGCACCATGTCATGAACCAGCAATCTAGAAAGAGGACAAAGGAACAAAACTGCAAGCTGCAAATGAGACGTGACAGCTAGGGGAGCCCGTGGAATGAGACCACATTTAGAAAGGTTCTCCTGAGCGGCTCAGGACAATGCACAAAACAGGAATCCAGCATTGATTTCCTCAGACCGTCTATGTTCAGAACCCAAAGCTTGTGCATGTAAACATCAAAAGAAACATCTGATCACCTTGACAGTTTACAGTTTGCTAAAATTTGACCCCAAGAGCATAAATGTTGTCCTCTTATCTCCTCTGCCAGTGCTTGTCCTCAGGCTGGAAAGTTTGATTCCTTGAAACTTTGGATGAGGTTTAAAGGCTATGTTCATCACTGTGTAAGCCACCAGCAAGACCTCTGAGTGTATGCATTTCTCATATGTGATTGCCCAGCCATTATGTACCTAGTGAAATTGTGAAAAATTATATATTGTTCAGGAAAATGTTTTAATTTGGTCCCCTACTAAAAGACAATTGCCAAGGTGTTTTACATACATATATATATATATTTTAATTCATAAGCACGTACACGAGAGAATCACTATAAAGTACGTTGCTTCCTGGTTTGTGAATAAAAAGTTTATCCTCTACTTACACTAAAACATACAAAAAATAATCTACAAAAATCGTTTACAATTGATTTTAGCTAAAGAAAAAGCTTTCTTCGGAAACAAAAATGACTGTGTGGTATAGTATTTTAGCCATCAAAAAGGAATGTAAGTAACCAATAAATATAATGTGCTTTCTCCATATAGACATATTTACACTTGAGTCTTTGGCTTATGTTATTGTCTAAAAAAGAACTTTAAATGATCCAGCCATCACTGCACATTAAACGAAAATAAGCCAGTTATATATATTTATATATTTATAGAGAGATCTGCTACACTCAGAACATATAAAAAATGAAATTGACCATGAGTTTGCTCGACTTTTCTTCTTCCTTTCAAGATTCAACAGCTTTCGTTTTAAAAGGGAGAAAACTGCCACCCAGAAAGAATGAGTCCATGCAAGATGTGGAGGTCGCTCTACTGAAACCAGGAGAAAAAAGGCTGTGGATTCACTGAACAAACACTGCAAGTTCCCACTGGAATCTGGATCTTCTGAAATATAGTTTATGTGGCACTAAACGTTGGTGCTTTCATACAGTCAGAGAAACGAATCAAGTCCTTTTTATTAAGATACACAATTGCATAAGAAAAATACTTTCACCTCTCAAATGTAAAAGCTTCCCACCCCCCGCGTTAAAATCTTTCTGCACAGGAACAACTGCTGCTGGCTCAACAGACGAACTGGGTGCTGGGTGAGTGCACTGTGAAAATTCTCACCCAACTAAGACGATTCCAGGTACTCCAACGCTACGTCATAGCAGAAACGGTACTGCTCCTGCGCAAGGTGAAACAGAAAGGTTGAGACAAGTTAAGAAAAGGTTCGCGGTGAGTCATCAACTCACTCTGATTATTCAAGGATTGCAAATTACTTTTTCTACATATAAGACCAACATCTGGCCACGTATACTATACATATGAACATCCATCAGGGAAAGGACATTTTATCTTTACCCCCTATTTTCTGTCACAGTTTTTCAAATGGCCAGAAGCTTTTGATGTTCAGAGTAACACCTCATTATTACAGAGAAGTTTCCATGCATAGAAAAATACAAAGAATTAGAAAAAAAAAATAGAAAAAGAGTTAGGAATGGTGGCGCACACCCATAATCCCAGTACTCGGGAGGCTGAGGCATGAGGATCACTGTAAGTGTGAGAACACCCTGGGCTACAAAATGAGCCCAAGGCCAGCCTAAACTGCCCAGCGAGGCTTGTCTCAAAAAGACCAAAAAAAAGGGGTATAATTTTATTATCAGAAGCAATTATTGAAATATGGCCTTAGTTTATTTGCTTCAGCCTTTAAAAAATGCTCGGTTGAAATAATAATTAGAAGACATATAATTCTGTATTTCACAGTACAATTTTGTATTTTATTTTCCTTAATGTTATATTTTTTCATGTTTTTAACATGCTTTTATTTTTTGTCAATTTTATATTGCTAAAAAGAATGTGTAAAGACACATTTTTTCACATCTCTATTTCTTTAGAATACATAAACATATAAATAAACAATTATACTTTGCAATTTTAAATATTTTATTTTTCCACCATTCATAGTTTTTCAGAGTATAACTTAAGTAATTTTTACAAGAATGGTGAATGATTCTTAATTTTTTCTGAGCCTATTCATATCTAAAATTTCATTTCTGTCTCTTTTCCTTAAATAAAACAACTTGGAAGGCAATACATTTGTTGCACTAAAATTGACTTTTTTTAAGTCCATCCATGGCTTTAAATACATTATCAAAAATTTAGGAAACATTTAGACCCCACATCATGAACGACGGCTCATTGAAAATGTCCCGATAAGTGTTCAAGAACCTAAAATTCAGGCCGAATTGGAGAACAATCTAAAATATCTAAAACATAATTATTTCTAAGTGCATTTAGAAATTCAGGTGTCTCTAACAATAACTTCAGGTAATAAAGTTTTCTCCAAAACATATTTACTATTCTTAAACTAATTACCAAAGTAAGTGTGATTTAAATTAGCTCACCACTGTGTCACAAGAATCAGAAAGGACTTGGAAACAATGAAAGTACGGTCTTTTCTTTCAAATAGTTTCACTGACTTTGTTTACACTCTACATTTCTTTACTAAACTCAACTCAGCTAAACCCCACTACTAATCAGTAATGTGGATTAAACAGGGCATTTAGTCAGGATTCATGGGATAAGAATGTAAAGGAAAATAGAAATTTACTGTAAGGTAAACCTGAGAATGACTCAGTTTGACTACAGAATTTTAATTTTAAGAAAAGTCATGATATCAAACTTAAATTTGAAAGAAAAGTTGAATTTGGAAGCCAAGAGTAACCCCTCCCTCCAAAACGATCTCAGGTGATGGAGGCAGAGTTCACATTTTACAAATCTTAAAAGTATGGAGTTTAAAGGCATAAACTCTATCCCATCTTGTTTTGTAAAGAAATCTGAGAATTCTACCTCAAAAAAAAAAAAAAATCCCTCAAATTCATACTTCCTCCACCTCAGGCACCAGCTCCCCAGCGAAAACCGGCATCGTCTTGTCCCACGTGGTGTGGAGTAGGTGTGAGAGGGCAGAAGTCTGCTAACATTTGTGAAAATGAAACAGCATGAGCCGAGGTCTTGTGATTTTTCTCTCAGGAAGCAATGCACCTCTGGTGTGAACAATCCAGGAGCAGGAAGTGGTGAAAATACTTTAAAAGTTTATTGAGTTGCTCATTTGCGTTATCTTGATCATCTCGATAAATGTAGGGCAGGCAACAATGATGCCTTGGTTTTTCTGGTTTGCTTTTTTGTGAGTCTAAACTACACAGCTGCTCCTAACCTGGCCTCATCCTGCATATTTGCATAACCACAGACGTCTCTCTTCAGAAGTAAAAGGTGTTAGAGAAGCAATGACTTTCTGTTTTACTCTGCAGACAGTTCTGCCCAGGTGAAATGCTGAGATACATACCTACCTACCAGGTCTTATTTTGGAAACTGTACTTTGCTTTTATGAACCAAGGCGACTTCTACTCGATAGCTGGTAAAAGCTGAATATTGTCAGCAGTGATAGTTTAATTTATAAATTTGATCAGAAAACAAAGAATCACAGATAATGACAGAAAAGGAAGTCTAAGTTGCTGGGGTAAACTGAGCAGGACCACAGAAAACATATCTTAACAGCTAACTCACTATGCTCTCAGAAATAAAAATAAGTCCGAGGCCAGCCCAGACAAGAGTTTATACAACTATTTATCAAACTTTACAACAAATATTTATTGAATTTAAGAGGAAAAAAAAAGCCTAGATATTTCCCAAATTCAGTGAACACATTTTGCTTCATAATTTACAGTTTCTGTGATTTGCAATGAGGAAGGAGAGAGGAGGTTATTCCACCATCTATCACCTAGGTGGGAAAGTTCCTAGGACTTCTTTTCACATCCGATTCCCAAGATGAGAATGAAGTCAAATCAACCAGTAGGTGAATGGCCAACTCATCTCCACCCTTCCCTCTACAGCTACGGTTCTGCCACTCACCGGGGCCTCTACCATATTGGGCTTGCTGTTCCGTAGGGTCTTCACCGCGTGGAAAACATCGACAACGTTCTGCCGTTTCACCATTTCCACCACGATGCCAATGGCACAGAACATGCCACTCCGCCCACCGCCATTTCTGGAAGCAAAGAAAACAAAGGTATTTCAGCAGCACAGGGAGGCTGCAAGTGGTACCATCACAGAAGCCTGGGACAGGAAACACTGTATTTTAAATTCTTCCTCAACTGTGCATTCATTTTGCTTTTTATGTGTGACTGCATTTGTACAGGGAACACACACCCACACCCACAAAAGAGGAGGAGGTAAGCTTACAGTAGTTCACAATGAGAAACATGCCATAGGCATAGACTGCAGCAGCCTAGAAAACTACGATTCCAATATACTTGAAGAGACACAGCTTATAGTTATGCCTCCAAAGAGTTTAAATTATACAACAGCTATACAATAATATTTAGTAAAACCATCAAAGTTAATGGTTAGCCACACATCAGAGACAGGCCTTCCACTTTAACACCCAGAAGAGGTCTTGCTAAGACTGTGTCCAAAGCTCTTAAGCAAGTGAGCTCCAGCCCAGGGCCACGCCGGCTACTCACAGGCAGTGGATGATCGTCCTGCCTTCTCCTTCTTCACATTCCTCCTGCCACTTTTCCACTTGCAGGATGAGTTTCAAAAATG
Organism: Hydrochoerus hydrochaeris; assembly: GCA_004027455.1. Classification (NCBI taxonomy): domain Eukaryota; kingdom Metazoa; phylum Chordata; class Mammalia; order Rodentia; family Hydrochaeridae; genus Hydrochoerus; species Hydrochoerus hydrochaeris. The sequence continues at coordinate 232,508 of PVLA01002292.1, forward strand.
ACCTTTTGGAGCCTGGTACTTCTCGATGAGAAGCCCATCCCAGGTACTGAAACTGCTGCACCATCAGGTAACCTTCCTGTGGCTGTGGAGGGAAGAGGACTTTTACTTGAGTAAGCTGGGAATTGCACACACACTAAAAAGTAAAAGATACGTGTCATTTACAATTTCAAATGAAGTTTACATTGAGTTGAGTCTAGTTGATGCAAGTCCTAAGTACATACAAGTGAGAGGAAAACTTTGCAAGCTTCTGTGATAAGAAACATAGCCATTGTCCTGCTTTTCCCTCCTACCCCAAATTCGGCTATCAGTTCCTTTGCTGATGCTTCTTAATTTTCAAATGATCTCCTTTTCTTTGTTGGCACTACCCAGCAAATTTATAAAATGTCTACATTGATCTCGCTGAATAAACATTGATCTTCTTTCGATCTATTCTTACTCTAAGCATCATGATTGTTTTGAAATGCAGACATAATCTTGTCATTTCCTGACTTAAAGGCTTCCAAATGACCTCAGCATGAAACTCAAACTTCTCTTGTGATTTGAGAATCTTTATGTGATCCTGCTGCCACTTTCTGCCCCAAACTTCTTTTTACTCTAATACAGTGCTTGGGTTCCAGACACATTGGTCTTCTTTCAATCCATTTATCAAGTCACTTCTTGTGTTGAAAATGGCAGAGACTGTCCTTTTTGCTCTGAAAATTTCCTTGCTTGCCATTCTTAGTCCAAGTAGCATGATCAACTTGACCCAGATCTTCCTGGGGACTCTGACTTTTCCACTGAAATTCATACACCCTGGGAAGCCACCTCTGTTGGATAAACCAATATGATTGGTTACTTCACCCCTAAATAAAACCTACTGATTCTTCCAATTTTGCTTTAAATGCCACTGTCTTAGTGAAGTCATCTCTGGTTACCACTTAGGTAATATTCAATGCCCAAATATCCATTAAATAATCTATATTCTACACTTCTGCTCTGTCATTGTATATCGATCCTATTAGTCAATAAATGATTATATTAAATGACCAACTATCTTCCCTGATAACATACAAATGCCTTAATGATAAAAAATGTTTCTTTTCTCTCTATACTTTGTATTACAAGAGCCTTGTGTAATATTTTCCAAATAGGAACTGTCAAAGAACTCAAAACCTTAAATCTATGATAGAAAAACAGGGAAGATTATGCAATATATCGAGTAAGCCATAGCATAAGGTGAGATCGTAAAGCCATAACATGAGATTTTAAGTTTTACATAGTCACGGCTTATGCATCTTTTGATAAGGATGTAGGTCTTACTATAATATTTAATTTGTCATTTATATATTCTACATATTCAGTAAAATGAATGATACTTTACCAAATGAGATGAACTTCCTAACAAGATGAAGAACAGAAAAAGTCACACAATATCAGTACCAGAAAGTAAACTATAGAGAAAGATTAACAAACAAATACACAAACAAATATACATGATAAAAAATGTAACACAGATTTCTGGTCTTGTTCCTAGAATATTTTTCCTATAAACAGCCTCAATTCACAGATGAGTTTTCCTTTCTTAGCTCAGCAGCTGTAGTATCTTAGCTAAAATATTACTTAGAACCATAATGTAACAGATGTGCAGACATAATGAGATTCCATTTACATTAACATCTAAGATATGCATGAATATTGCGACATGATTGAATTCATGTTTTTTTCCACTGAAATAAGCCATAGAACTGGATATGATTTTATCCCCTGCTCAGAGTTATATACATATAGACTAATCAACAAGACACACATATAGTCATTTTATGGGAAGCACTAACACATGACAATCCTAATCATACACTTAAAATAATGTACATATACAGAGTTAGTGCTTTACAAAAGAGAGTCAATTTTCCTTTTAAAAGAACATAATTTCAGGGAGGTTACTAATGTTTTCAAGTTCTACTCTAGCTGGTTGCATAATCTAAACAGATTTTATTGGTAATTTCTTTTTTTTTAAAGGCAAGGCTGTCAAATTTGCCTTCATTTAGTGCAATTCACATGAATAGTCAGGAAAAAAAGGCACCAAAGGGACTCAGTTTTACTTGGCTGCAGGGAAAACACACAGAGACAACGTCAGTGCTCTCCTTGGGTCTTGGCAGAGCCAGATTCTAAAACACTTAGACAGATGAGCCCGTGGGTCAGAGAAGAATCAGCAGTGCCTGGGATTCACCTTTGCCCCAGCTGGATTTTTATCTTGTACACAGGACATAGAACTGTCCTAGAGTGGCTGAACTGACATAGCACTTCGTCCCAGGGTAAAGGTTCTCTGTCACCATCATTATTATGTTCTTATCTTTCATATGCATGCCTCTTCAGGGATGCATGTCAATACCAATGAGGCACACAGTCATCTCCACCTCAGTTCAACTATGCAATGGACTGGCCCGGACTATTGAGCCTGATGGAGCTACTGGATCTGAACTTTGACTTCTGGATTGAATTCCTGAGTCTCAGAACTGATGAGAAAATGTAGCTTTCGGCATTTCTAACTTCCTATATTTGGAATGCATTCTTGTTTTTGTACTACATAATAAGATGATTACTAGCTTTGGTATGGATTACATAGTGCTTATTAATTCTTCTCTCCTTGTTGTCTGATAGAATTATATTCCATCATGATGATGGTCTCTGTGTTCTGAAGCAGCTCGGTTAGAATCACCCAACAAAGACTTACTCTCGTTAGGTTGCATATCCTAAAAATCCGGTTGATGACATCACAATCCATTGAACACGACATACACTCCACTTGGATGGGGCCATAGCGTAGCATCCCTTCTTCCGGCCAGTACTGAGGGCAGCCCTAAAAGATGAATGTTTCGAAAGAAAAGGAATGATCATTTTTTTCTCTAATTTAAGTACCATAAAGCAGAGATTAATATTCCATTGTTGTTTTATTAAGTTGTACACAGATACACAGAAGCATTCCATGAGCTCGAACCTGGGACAAGTCGACCTCATTTAACATCACGATGGAGGTACAGCCGTAGTCATACACTAATCTCCAGAAGTCCTTCACAGTGTTTGGCAGCGGGTACTGTGTGACGATGAAAGCGGCTGGCTGCCTGTAGCTCTGTAGAGAACAAGATAGATGGAGAGGTGTAAGAACTTATAAGTCATGGTCAGCTGGTAAAGCAGATTCCACACACTTCGAGGGAGGACCAGGGAGAGGGAGGAGGCTCACAGGCAAGTGGTGACAGAACCAGGCCATGCTGACCAGGAGGATGAACCACAGTGAGGTGTGAGTCGGGCTGCTGGGAAGACACTGATTTCCCCAAGCAGTCCAGGGGAAGATTGGAATTTTTACTGCACTGAGAAGTAAATACAGCGAAACAGTAACAAAATGAGACGAGAAGAGGCTAAGGAACTTGCTGAGGTTAAGATTCTCCAATAGTTATTGTTGGGCTATTTCAGTTTCATGAAGGTAATGAGTTTCTGAAATGCTGAAGCCAAGTGAGTACAAAATCCTTGGTTCATCTGTTTATCAATGGTTTCTGTGTGAGTCTGCATGAGTGCCCGTGTGTGTCTGCATGTGTGTGTGTGTGCATGAATAAAACTTCTACTCTCCTTCCACATGAGAGAAAATGTAAGTACCTCAGACTCTCCCGATTTTATATAATGTAGGAGTCATCTGTGCATTTTGTAGTAGGCAATTCACTCTCCATGGTCCCTTGAGTATTTCTCACACACGTCAATGATCAGAATGAGAGTTTCAATTATTTAAAATTCTAGAGTGCTCCAGAGAAGATGCACAGCATACCTGGCCTCACATAAAGGTGTGATTCTACCTTGTTTATCATGTGCCCCTGGACTAGGACAAAGTATGCTATCTTTTTCTAGAGAAGAAGGTCACAATGCTTATATGCTCTTGGCACTGTTGTCTTTCCACAGAGCATAACATGCACTATAATCAAAATATAGTTTTCTAAAAATAATTTAAATCAATGGCAAGACTGGGCACAGCAAGGATAGAACTTTTCATTTGAGCTTGCCTAGGGAATGTTAGTAGTAGAATGTGAAATTTTCTTTTCTTTTCACTAAGCTAAATTCCTAGCCCCAAATGTGGGGTTTTTGAAGTTTCTACTCCATTGTGGAGTAATGTCTAATTTGTGGAGGGTGATGTCTGACTTCGAATTTCTGCTTGCTGTGGTGGCATACATGAAAGAGCAAAAGGTAGAAATGAAAGGCGACAAACTGCTTAAAAGGATTCTGAATCTGATAGGATTCTTGCTCCTAACCAATGTGAGATGTCTAAAGACATAATTTAAAATTCTCTTCGCATGTTGTTCTATTTATGGTTTATGAACATCCAGAGCATACCAGAAGCACCTGTAGCTGATAAAAATTGGAACACGGCAAGATAGTCCCTTCCACTGACAGATATTGAAGATGATATTGATACAGTTGCCCTGATTACTTTTAAATGCTCTCTGTTAACTCATGGTAAATAAAATAAGTTAGTTATAATATGACACAGATATAAATTTCCTAAATTAGCACAATTTTGGTAGGGCATAGCCTTCCATGTTTTTTAAAATCAATTGCTAGTGATATTCAAAATAGATAAGGGATGACTTTAGCTAAAAAAATATAACATGCAGCAGCATCCAGTATGAATAGAATTGACAATTAAGCTGCAAACAAGAAAAAAGTTACAAAATTATTGTTCATAAGAATTTTTGTAGGGCAAATGTAAAAAGTCACTCCCCAAAACAATGCACGTAGTACTTCAATAAAATTTCCTATTTTTCTTTCTAGCTCATTTTAATTTCCTAGAAGTTAAAAGCCAGTGTTAAGCTGTGTTGTTTGAATTTTGCGGCCCTTTACACTAACAAAGAGGGCAGTCTCTCACATCCATAAGAGCCGCATTGATGTAGTTGCTGCTCTCCCCGTCAATGGTAATTAAAAAAGGCAGACATCTGTCAGGTGGCAGCATGTCCATGAAACGGTTCTTGTCATGGTTCCTTGGCAGACAGGCTATACTGCAGTCTTCGGCTTGTAGTCGAGGGGTGACCGAATTCAGAGTCTACAAAGAAACAGGAAGCCAGGTTAAAAGAGGCTGACCCATTTAATAACACAACAAGGATGCATCAAGCATAGGAGGCCAAGTAGAAAGTGAGACCATGACCCTTATAACCATGACAAGCTGATAAACTTGTTAGTTAAAGCCAAGGAAGCCTGAGAAGTGACAAAGAACCAAGAACATGGTGCAATGCACCTCTTCTTAAAAAGAAAATGGAAGCTAACTGAGCCAGGTACCAGGAGCTACATTCCCTAACCAGAGAGAACATGGTGTAATGCACAACTATGGCTCTGCAAAGTTGGGAACTTTATCATTTATAACCACAGTTTCCTATACCACAATTGAAAATATACTTGGAGCAATGGAGAGAGCATGAGAATCTAAGTATTTCTTTCCTAGCTCTACTCTTCACTTCACTGTTGCCCACTTTCAGGAATTTCTTGAAAAGGCAGCAAAAATATTTGGCACTATTTAGGCACAATGTGTAGTACAAGCTTCAACTATTGTTATAAATGTACTTGATCTCACAGAAGGGCAAAATCCACAAGGCTCCATTTTTAAAAAGATTATAGGTACACACAAATCATCACCACATTTGACTTTTTATAATACATTTGCTTCATACTCTTCCCTGAGTATGAACTCATTTTCTCTCCAGGATATAGCAGATATGAGCTCATTAACACAAAAGTGATTCCGTAATATGTATAATGAAAGAGACAGGTATTATATTATACTTGAAGTAGGGTTAAAGGTTACAAATGTAACAAGGAAAACCTTTCTTAAAAGAGTTTTTAATGCCCAGAACGAATTATGGTAAGTCATAAAAGAATGCCTTAGAAATAGTCACCTGAAACTCATCTTTGAGATGTGAAGAGTTGGTCTGGGAATCTATTCTGATCATATCAAAATAGGCAGCTTTAAATTCGCACACAGGTATGGCAGTTTCTCCACATAAGCATGCTTCTAAAATGGCATCATGAATAAAAATGTACTGCTCCTATAAAGAAAGAAAAAGAAAATGTGATACTATTTCAGTACAACTTTTCCATGGAAGGTAGATGACACAGGGAATCTTCTCTACATGCAGCTGTTAATGAAAATTCCCCAAGTTTCCTACATTGGCCTGCACTGATTTTGATTATATATGAAGACTGTTGTTTATGGAAGAAAAAAAAAAGGAAAAGAAAAGAAACAGTTTAGTAGAGATAAATCAACGTACTTCTGTCTGGACCATATTGATTCGCCGGGATCGTAAGGCTTTGACACAGTTGTAGATGTCAACCACTCCCTCTCTTTCTGCCATGTCCAGCATAATGTCAATCACAATGTAACAGCCAGTTCTTCCAGCACCAGCACTGTGGAAAACATTAAATTATAAGAATGAAAGAAACATGTTTGTGGATGCTTCACTATCTGTTCCACTTTCAGACACACATAAACTGATTTGACAGAACACATCATTTGTATATGCTGTCTAAAATCTTATTAATGCACAAATAGCATGTCACAGCTCCTTGGCAGACGGGCTATATTGTAGTACACATGAAATAGTATATAAGATGAAATAGTATATATGAAATGTACAGTATGAATTGAAGATTAGAATAAGAGCGACAAATTATTTCTCAACTGAAAATAGTGTATATATGTTATTCAGGTCCCATGCTGCTCTTCCATGGTCTTTATTGTATGTAAACTTAGTGTGAAGTATTGTAAACTCGTGGTATCCAGGCAAGGGGTGCATTTATGCCATAAAGCCTAACTCTAACCTGAAAAATTTTCACAATCAGAACCTGCTTCTGCAGCACATATACCAAAGGTTTTCACAATCATCTTGTTATGGGTCCTTGGACAGTGAGGCCAAAATGGCCCCTCATGGTCTCAGGGACACTGGGGTAAATACCAAGACAAAAGACATTAATTCCACCCCCTTTAAATGACATAACAAGAGGCCACAGTTCATGAGAAATGATGGTGATCGCAGAGGAGCAACTGGATGGCAGAATAGAGCACTGGCACCAAGATCTCCAGGGAAAATCAGAACAGAATAGCCCATGTGATGATGGTTCCCAGCAGGGCCCAACAATAGCCACTATCTTATTGTATTTAGTTCAAAGGCTGAATCAGAATGTTCTTTGATTATTTGATCCATTAGAAATGTTCCTCCAATTTCATATGGGAAAAAAATCAAAATAAAGACATTTTGTTTTGTTTTGATGAGGCATGGAATTCACTTTGCAGTCAGTTTCTTCCTTTCCATAAATCCAGAGATATTTGACTTTAATTAGAAAATGACACTTGTTTCAAAAGGGTATCTGGGAATCCTGGAGCACTTCTAAAGCAAGCAATTTATAAGAAAGTAAACCTCTGTGGTAAATCAAGAAGTTACTGAATTGAAAATCCTTTTAACTCATTTTCTAAATGCTGAGATGAGCTAATAACATTGTTTCTTTGTGATCCAGATTCAGTTACTTCTCTTAAAACTCTCTGTCCTTTTAGGAATTTAAGCAAGAGATACTGGGGCTCTCTCTGTGTCTCTTTTCTCCCTCCCATCTTCTCGCCCGTCGCCAGGGCTTGAGACAGGAAAGCAACTGAAGTGTACATCAGGTTTTTTGAGCAGCACTAAAACAGAGATTTTTTTCCTTCGCAATGTGCAGCATCTGATCCTATGGGATGCCTTAGCTGTTTCATTCGCCATTGTTTTTGCCCTCTTTTATCCAAGACCATTTAAATCTTGAAAAGCTTGTATTTTCAGGGAACAAAACTGTTTAGGTACAACCTATTATGTAGCATGGAGGCGACATTTGAGAATGGGAGAACAGGGTTTAGAAAAGCTTTTCAGATTCAGAATTTATTTTTCTGGTCACATTTTAAAACGAGGCTGTGTAATTTGCTTTTAGTGTCTTGTAATGCTTTTTTTAAAGGGAAGTTTCTAATCAGAAGAAATCTGGATACAATGTTCATGTCTCTTGGTATCTATTCGTTGCATTTCACTGGTGTGCTTTCCAAGGTCCTCTGATGGATGATAGTTTGAAAAAAAATATAAAATAGCTGTTTTACAGCACAAATTCTTACAGTTTAGGTCATTTAGTAACTCTGCATATCTCAAATTTAGCTTTAAAAGCTGGGATTCTAATGAGAATTTACTGGATTGGCAAGAAACCTCTCTTTTAACCTACCATTCTACACAATATGGGATTTGCAAAAGTGATTAAAAAACACCCCCAAACACAGATGTTGCTATACTTGTAATTGTGGATGGTATTACACATATTGAGAGGAATGTATATATTTCTTAAGCTTCTATTTTATACCCTACTTGAGCTAACTTTTATTGCTGTTTTACACTCCCCATAACACACACAAACTAGAAGTTCATAGGCGCATATTAGTTTTTGGGCTAAAAGTCTTGTTTTGACTCTCTTAAAACAAAACAGAACAAAATAGAACTGATTGCCAGGCATTGTGGTGAGTGCTTTTTAATCCTAGCACTTGGGAGGCTGACACAGGAGGATCGCCATGAGTTCAAGGCCAGCTAGGGCTACCCAGTGAGTTCAAGGTGTGCCTGGCCTATTGAGGGAGACCCTGCCTCAAAAAACAAAACAAGCAAACAAACAAGACCACAAAGCGCCTACTGCACACAGGCACTGGTGTTTGGACCACCCTCACCTGCAGTGCACGACGATCGGGCCCGCGCTGGGAGGGTTGGACAACTTTACTCTCCGGATGAAGGACAGTAGGCCGGTGGCGTGGTATGGCACCCCATGGTCAGGCCAGCCCGTGAAATGAAACTGCTTCACTTCACGGATTTCGTTGTACCCTCTCTGTACAAAGATGGGAATAAGCACTTTCAAAAGGACCAAATAAACCCATTTAACACAATTACAGGTACTAATGCAGACCAGCAGTGATAACTATTAAAAATTCATCACAGAGCACACATTTGGAGAAAAGAATGCGAGCTCACCATGGCCTAGATACTACTGCCGCCAAAGACAGAAATCAAGAAGTCCTGTGAGTCTGTAAACTCTTAGTTCTATCAGTCTGGGTAAATTTTATGTACCTGACAGCTTACTTCTGACTGGGGATGACAACACATAAAATTATCAGGGGGGAGAGGAGGAAACTCCAGAGCCTAAACGCTGCCCGGTTGACCCGAAGAGTCGTGTTCCCAAGTGCTGTATGAAAACAGATTGCCAGCCCCGCACCACACCAAGAGATTTCCAAGCCTTGCTTATCCATGCTGAAAATGGCTTTGAAGCATGGCACAGAGGGATTTTCCAGGACACTGGCATTCTAGATTGGTTGGCGAAAACGCACAGGCAGCTAAACCGTACTTTGGGTAAACTGATTTTCTTAGCTCTGTGAAATGGTTCAGTGTGTATTATTCAGAGTTAACAGAAGTACAAAACGAGAGACATGAAGCATTCATCGCCCATCAGGTTAGTAAATGTGCGCCCCAAAGCTCTCCTTCCTCTCATGAAGAGGAGTCTGCAGAATGGGGCAACACAGCGTGAGGAGCATCAGGGAAGGCCGAAAAATTTATTTCTAAGAGTTCACATTTGAGGCAAAAGGGAAACAAATCCATTCTGAACCTTGTGCTTCTAACTAAACTGGAGACTACCTTTCCCATTAGAAAAGGCAAAGATGTTACATGAAATAAGTAAACTACATTGAGAGAGATTATCACAACTCATTTCATAGAAATCAATATCCCCCCACACTCGGAAGCCGGGATCCTGCCTTACAATTCTTTTGGTTCAATTTCCTGGCACACAATTGTAAAGCAGGGCTCGACAAACAATTGTAACAGCCACAGGGCAAACACCGGGAAGTTACACTGATGGAAAAACACCTTCCTTGCTAACTTTTCAAGTTAGTTCTAGGGAGGAAAAAATCATCAGGTATTCTGAAGCCTGATTTTAGATAATTGTGTCACCTTCTCTTAGAAACACTGTGACCAGAGTGACCTTGCTTCCTTTTTTTCTGTCGCATGCCTAAGATTTGCTTTTTTAAATCATTTTTTTTTTAAATCTGGTGATAAATTTCTATCATTCTTTTCACTTAAAATTCTCTGAGTGCTAACAAAATATGTGGTTGGTTCCTGCCAATAAAATTACCTGTTTCCAGTTCTAAATAATAAAAGTTAAAAATAAAAATCTCATGGTATCTCAATCAGAACTGTATTAATTCTATGCAGATTTATTAATATCAAATATTCCTAAATTTCAGAATGTGGTGCCTGTTCCATTTCATTTTATGTCCTGTAATATGTTTTGTTTTATACAATTATTATCTGTTTCTTATAAAATGCAATCAAAATTTGGACTATTTCATTATTGTGAAATAATATTTTTTGTTTATTGCTGATATAGACATGATTTAAGAATATTTACGTTGAATTAGTCATTTAATGAATGTGCACTAGTTTCACTATTTGAAATACTGCATCTAATTTTCTTGGTATAAAATATTTTCATCTTAAAATAATTGTCTTTTGTAATTGTTACAGAGTGTTCCTTTTGCTGTGGTCATTTGTTAAAATTTCCAAATCATGTTGAATACTAGTGAGAATGGCTACTTAATTCTTTCTAACTGTAGTAGGAGTAAGAGTCTTTACTTTGGTTTATTATAATAAACTATTATTGTTGAATTGTCTTCGCCATGTTTAGGAAGTCTACTTACTTTGCTAATTAGAATATAACTACAGATGTCTTTGAAATAAAATTAAATCCTATAATTCTGCTCCTTTAACATAGTAACATAATGAAATGTCCTGTTAGATTTCCCTTCACAGGAGAAATATCTTTGGACTCTTAGGGAAAAAAAAAAATCACAATAGATCACACATTTAACTCACAGCTGGATTAAAATATCCAGTACTTTATCTTGAAGATTTCTTATGTTGAAATGAAATTGGTCTACATTGCGTGTACGTGCTGAGAAAGACAGAGAGAGAGGCTAAGCCAGGGAGGGATGCTGGTTTATGGGAGGACGTGGTCTAGACACAGTGTGAGCTTGAGAGGGAGCTATAATGTCTTATCGCCATTATGCTGGCTTCCCAAATATATTTTGTCAATTTTAATGGCTTCTGTGGCTGAAATAGTTTGAGTGATACAGGCATTGGCTACTATTTCAAAGGACAGAGGGCCTCACCTATAAATTCATAGTACAATTTTAATGGCAAATATAACACTCATTCTGTTTTCTTTACCATTTTTTCAGGTTTCTAACTCTTTTTGGGCCATGTTTTAGAAAGTATAATTTGCCAGGAAATCATTGTCTCTACAATAAAATTTAGGTCTAAGTTCATGCATAAGAATTATAACTTCCCTATGCTAGTAAACATAGCTGTAGTTATATCTTTTCTTGTGTTTCCAATTTGGTATACTTTATACAATATTATACCTTTTCATTGTGTCTTACTTTGAATTGACAATGAATTAATTACTTTATTGATCTCTTCAAGGAACTATGGTTTTAATTTATTTTTCCAAGTTGTTTGCATTTTTTTGTATTTACTTTTCCTTAGTTATATTCTATTGATTTTTTTCAAATTATATAACTTTTCATGATTTTTAATTGCCTTTCAAAAATAGAAATCTTTTACAAAAATGTTTTTTTTAAGAGGATAACCTAAGGTAGATTTTCATGTAAATTGTTGGTGTGTAAAATGTAATTTTCGTTTTGAGGAAATCATTCATTCAAGGATTATAAGGAGAAGGATTTCTAAGAGTTAACTTGTGAGGTCATTGCTCAATGATTTGCTGTGCTCTCTGCTGGATTATGAAACCCCTCAACATTTTTTAATGTAAACAGTTTTCTTTTATGATTAAGTTCATAATTGCTTTTTATAGCACTTGTATGAATTTAAGGGAATCTATTTTTCCCATTCTCTATATTTGATAAGAGATAATAAATTCAGTTAAATGGTTCTGTTTTTGATACCTCTATTATTATTTTATTTTGATTGATTTGTCTAAGAGATTTACAATCATTTTACAGTTGTCATACTTATGTTGTTCCATATAATGTTGTTATTTAATGTTTTTTAAATTATTTTTTCATGTTAAAATTGCCAACTGTCATTGGTGAAAAATGGTATTTAGCAATTATTTGCCTGTATTCTTTTAACTATTTCCCTACTATAAAATATTTATACTTATCTATAACTGTCCAAAAATATAAACAGAGTCACTGTATGTACATAAATGTCCTTTATTTCAAGTTTCACTGCCCTTTTTAACTATATATTGTTCCTTCAAAATATATGCTGTCTACTTTGGTGGTGATTTGCTTATAGCCACTGAAAAAGCTTACCGCTATTTTTACCTTATGCGGTAACACCTAAGACTAGATTTATAAAGATAAACTCTCATGGCATCAATATTTTAAAATTCAAATCTAAACTTCTTTTTTTCATATAGAGGGTTTAAAGCAATTTAGCTAAGATCAGCAATATAGGAAAATATTTCAATACACACACTTGAGGAGGCTTTTTCTTCTCAACATTGATTTTTTTTTTTTTCTGATTTGAAAGTACAAAATTGTGTGTCCACATATAAGTTTATACATCCTCAACAGGAATGTTAACAGTTGCCTTTCTCCAGAGATTCTAGTGTTTTCTGTTTATACTAAAACTATGAAGGACACTGATAGTCACAAGTTTCTTTTGTGTGTGGCTTTTAATATTTGTTTTACAAGCAAGTTTACACTTTTATTTGCTTAAATCTATCAAGCTGTTCTGCAGTGATATATGATTCTGTGCCTCAATTCTGGCTCCTGTGTCACACTCTTGCTTTAGTCCTTTCCCTTAAAAATCCCAATCAGATGGTGTGAACCTCTCATTCAAAGCCCTTTTTTGTATTAAAAGCTAAACTCATCAAAATGGCCAAAAAGGTCCCACTGTCCTGGCTCTCTGACGCAGGCTCACATTTCTTTCCATTTACTTACCCATCTCTCGGCGCCCGGGCCTCCTGGGCATTTTTCCTTGGGACAAGGATACTTAAACCATGAGACCACTGAAGTGACAAAACCTGACACCACCCCAGATCCTCCCTCAAGTTACTTCTTGACAAATCCTCCTGCAATCATTTCAAAAAGTGTGAAGCACTTCTTTTTCTAATTCAGTAACACCTCCTCCTCCATTTCAATTTCCAACAGTATTTTTTTTAACCACAGCCCAGTACTTTCATGGTACAGTTGCTTATTTCATATTTATCTACTGTCTTCTCTCTCTAGGTGATAACCTCCACGAAAGCAGGGATTTTAACACATGTCCCAAGGTTAAGAAAACATGCCTGACCCATATGAATGCTGAGAGAAATATTTGTGGAAGGAATTTATTTTGTAATATCATTAAAACCTGGCAAGGATTTGAAGAGACAAACGGTTTCCATGTATATGGTTTTTTTTTTCCCCACCTTGGGTACAGGGGATCGAACTCATGACTGTGCCCTTGCAAGGCAGGTGCTTATGACACTGAGCTAAATCCCCAGCTCCATGTATATGGTTTTAATGCAATTTTTAATACTCACCCTTTCTAGAGTGAATGTCCTTACTACATATTCAGCAAGTGGTTCCATTTCTACACAGGTTACTTTGAAGTCACCGTAAACTTCAGTATCATCAGGCCAATATTTGTAACACTTAACCTTAAAGACAAAAACAGTACATAGCTAGACCTGAACCCAAATTACACATTAGCCAAGAGGATTTAACTCCAGTGGGTATTCTTTAGGTCACAACTAAAATACAGTTGGAAATATTTGTAAATAAAAAATAATCTGTTACATAACAAAGAGAAAAACTTTGTACACTCTCATAAAATGTGTACAAGGTTAATAGTGCCAGTAGGTCTTAGCACAGAAACAATGGTTATTTTATTATTCAGGGAGATATTAAATAATTTCTTAGCAATGGAAAGTGCAAAGGCACTCAAGTGAAATGCTATCCTTTTAAAGTTTTTTTCAATAAGCAACTGAAAAAAATGATACTCTTTTTGCAGTGTACCATGCACTGCTTCTCAACTCTGCTTGTGTTTATGACAAAAAAAAAAAAAAAAAAAAGGTTCTTTTTCTTACCCGGCCCACCTCCACTAAATTTGTCACCATTACAATGCAGGCAGACTGTTCTTGCCAGACCATTCTCCAGAAATCATAGACAGTCTCATGAACAGGGCCTAGGAAGCAATTAATTTGAATTTTGTAGTTAGTGAGCAATTTTGTAAGATCCACAGCACACTAAATTAAATGGGAAAAGCTAATGCAAAATGCCACTAAGCCTACTGATATCTAAATTCACACTGCAGCAAATATCACAAGCATAGACATGGTTTTTACAATTTCCTTCTATGCTTCTCAACTCAGACGACAATAATACGAGTTTCTGGGGCAGTCATACTGAGCACCAAGCTGCCTTTTGCATATGCAAAGTAGAACTCAAGTCACCATCAATTACACAGATGTATTAGTGATTAAATAAATACCCATACACACAACACATTGTAATACACTGCATACACCAGCCACGTGCAGGAACATCCTCGGTACCATGAAACTAGAAGATTACTGAAAATAACGGCTGATCTCTCCAATTTTAAAGAGGATTCAGTTAAACTCACTCTGAAACTATGTCAAAATATTTAGAAAGGACCTCTGTCAAAAGGGCAAACATGGCTTTGGTCTTACTTTTCTGCTGTACACAACAGATACATGCTTCTGTTTCAATGGCCAGACATCAATTTGGAGAGACAACTACCAATAATTTTTGTTTTGTTTTGTTTTGTTTTGGATACTTTCATTTCCTAGAGCACCACTCTAAGAAGATTCCCAATTTTTATTTTCCACAATGAATAAACTTATTATATTCCCTCTAGGTCTGCTTTGTCTGCAGGGAAACAGTGTAATGTCTCATTGTAACAGTATTGGTCTTGGGAATTATTATATTCTAGGCTGACCCACTCTGCTGGAAGAATACAGCCCCTTCTATATGGAGAGACTTTGCACACATAACCCCCCAAATAAGTCCTTTCTTAACCCGGTACTGTGGATTCATGTTTGAGATGGGAAGATGCAAAGAATGAAATCAGAGAGACTGCCAGCAGCTTCTCTATACATTGAATTAAAAATCAACCAAATCTATGTTTCAGCCTGGTAAAAATTTGTACTACATGAATGAGTAAAGAGCAGAGTCAGAAAAGTTTATCTTTTCAGTTAATTCTGAAAAAATGGCAAAGGATAGCCAGATGGCTGAATAAGCAAAGCTGTTTAATCCGTAGCATTTGTAAAGACAAAGTGATACCTTGGGTTGCAATGTAGTGACTTGGTCTCTGGTAGCCCTAAAATAGGAGAACATTTCAGTTATCATTTTACAACAGGATCACAAATCAATCAATGAAGGCATAAAAAGATGAAGACTACCACCTGTTAAGGTTAAGTTACAGTAAAAAGTCCAGAAATGAGCAGTGAACACATAGTTCACTTCTCAAGCCTACATTATCTGCAAGGTAAACATAAAGCAAAAATTAGATATTTTAAGGGCTCTGATTAGAATATATGGTGTATAATTGAGTTTTTATTTGCTGTGGAATAACCTCATAGATTTTGTTTCGTTTCACTAAAATGTTTATGCCTTCATGTTAATCTTTAGTCATTCATTCCTGGTAAAATTGTGTTTAAAAATATTAATTCTGATTTTGCCATCCAAAAGTACAACACATTGCATTACAAATGGACGAGGACATATTAGAACCATAAAAAAATACAGAACATTCCAATGTTAGAGCTGGACAATGCATGTGTGCATCCAATCAAAGTCCTGCTGAGATTCTTTTGGAGAATATCCACGTTTGGCAACATGTTCAGGAATCCATGAAAACTATTTTGTGTGTGCTGCTTATGCTAATGTTAATTCACACACACATAATTATAGGTACACACACATATATAGAGAAAGAATTGTTTTAAAAATGCATCTTACCCCAAACGAAAGGTTTATTTTACTTTCAATGTGCCAGAGGTCTTATGTAAACATTTAATATTGTTTGGATAAATTATTCCTGATAAGGGATGTCTGGTTATTTGCTTTCTGGTGGCCAGATTTAAAAGAAATCATGATTTTCAAAAATATTGTTAAGTTTTCAAATCTGGTGCGTGTTTTCCAAAGAATTTAGTAATAGTCATTAGGAAAATCTGTCCACATTTTTGTTTTGCCAATTTAATGCACATATGAGTGCATATGAACTCAAATCTTGAAACCAAAATTTAATAGTGTGTGATTGAATTATATACCATTGCACCGTTTGAAGACTTGTGTTTCTTCATATGCCAACATAGTATAATGTTTTATGCAAGCATCTCAAGTCATTTTTAATAAAATATTTACCAACTGTTGAAATATAGTAGAAGAGGAAATGACATAATTATTTAGTAATCAGCCAAAATACACTGGGGTCTTAACAAATGTTGGGTAACAATTATTTAGAGCATAGTCTTATAGTATAAAGTATACAGTAGTATTATGATAAGGCTCTAGTGTCTATATCTGGTATATATTGGCAGAAAAAGTTAAACCAAAAAGGTAAAGAGCAATTACAAATTTAATCACAGAAATGTTTATTTCTTTTATCCTAAAGAGTAGACAGCTTAGCTTTCCACGACGACATTTCTGCTGAATTTAAAGATGGAATAAGATTATGATCCAGAATTTAACCAGTATACTCACATATTATACTTAATACAATAATACGACTAAATACTTACAATCCTCAAAGTAACTTTAAAACACTGACTTCCTAAGTGTGATCAAAATTATTTTCTATTTATAGAAATTAGAAGACATTGAATCTTACTGCTCATCTTTGCATTTTTAAAAGTTATGCATTATGCGAAAGTACTGAGCTTCTACATTTTGCCCTAGAATTATGTACATTTTGAATCAGTTAATTTCAGCACCTCCATTTTAAGTGTTGAAAATGACTGAGGCTTAATGGTTGCTAAATATGTAGTAGGCGTGATAGTAACCACTCAACACACATCCTTTCAATTCTTTGAATAAAGAGATGGGGTTGGCACTATAATTATTAGCCCCTCTCTGGAGTGCAGGAAACTGATGCACAGGTAGAAAAGTAACATTCCCAAGATCTCCAGTGTGATTTTGAACCAGGTGGCATGAGCAAAGAACTCATTTTCCTTATATAAAATGTAATATTTTGCCTCCTTAACAATAGTTTACTTGATAATTACTTTTTCTTACATAATTGGCATGTATGTATATATAATTAAATCAAAATTGAATAGTAAATTGTCAAAACCAACTTTTCATTGGTAAGATTCGATATATATGTGTGATATGAGTATTTTAAAACTGCAATTTAGTAATCATTTTGCTTGACTAATTTTGCCTTAGAAGCCAAAACTACACCCCCAAAAAAGTCTTCTACTTATTTGAACATCAGGAGCCAATTTAAAATTAAATTTTAGAAATTCTAATACACACCATACGATCCAGCTTCTCACATATGTTTGGGAAAGGGTAAGAATAAAAGGCAGAAACAGAAATCACCAGCAAATAAAACTCCAGGACATAACCGTTGCCAAAAATGACCTGTTTCTCTAAACAAGATAAGGGAAGGAGGTAAAATAGATCTTTACACATGTAAAAGAATTACAAAAAATGAACATAAATATGCTTTATGAGACTAATTAGGGGAAGCATGCAGAAATAACTAGTAGTAAGCATTAGTAATAATTATAATTAAGAGTACTGATATTAAATACTTATAAAAGGGTGCTGTTATTTACATATAGTGGTACTTACATCCCTGTACAGCCAAATCTACAGCCCAAACCAAAGTCAGGTGTGAAAGAAAGCACAACAACATCAGTAAGTACTAGGACGTAGAACAAGGAAATGTGTACAGTTGGTTCTTTATTTAAAAAGCTAGCAATTAATTTACAGGTAATAACAAGCAAAAAGTTCACAGATTTAAGATGATAAAGTGAGCTACTCTCAGTATAGGGACCATCAAAGTACTTACATCGATATAGTTGGCATTAATGTAATCTGAAGAAGGGTCATCCTCAACGGGCTGCAAAATGACTCTGGAGTGATCATCTGAAACATTTAAATATTAAAATAGCCTATGAAAACTCCCCTTGTTCTGAGACAGTGTCACTGGTAGCAATTTAAAACAGTTTAGTCTCTAACTCTCTTACCTGCCTATACTCCATATACAATTTACTACTACCAAATTAGTCATCGTAAGGAAATGCATGGACTTTAATGAGTTTATTACTTATTACATTCATAGTGGCCTGTGCATACACCTTCCCCAGCTCAGGTTTACACAGTCAGGAAGTCCAAGGGAATGAGATTGTACTTATGAATGTGAACAAGGACCCCAACTAGAGAACATAATTGGCACAAAGTCTACTTCTAGTTCTTAGGCAAAATTTTAAGTAGATAAGCACCCTTTTCTCTGTATTTAACAGCCGAATAAATCTCAGAACTAGACTGAATTTTGAATTTTCCTCTTTTCTTATGCCTTGACTGTCAAGATTAAGATTTGATGTCCTTCAGATATGTGAAAATTATTTAAATTCATGAAAGAAGCAAATCAGTAGCTCTTTAGAAGTTAAATCATCTACTGCTTTCTTTATTGTTCCTGTGGTTTCCAGGGGCAATGACTGTTTTTTCCTCATGTCCTCATCAGAAAGCCTGAATCAGGAGAAAGCTCCAAAGGGTGGGTAACCTAGAACAACTGGTGTCAGTCACAGGTTCCCAGCAGGGAAGAAAGCTATGCAGAAAGAGTAACCTCCAGCCCAGAGTCTGATCAGCATGCTGAGGCAACTTACACCTGAAAAGACTGTTTTCATTATCCTGATTCTTTTAGCTGTTTAATAACACCCCATGCAGGTGTGCACAAACATAAACACAAAGAGGAAATTATCCCCACATGTGAAAACTGAGGCAATTTAATTAATGAGAACAAGGACAACTTCTGAGTTTCTGCTAATACTACTCCTGTTTTTAATATTAAATAGATTACTTCATGAACTGATGTGCCACCCTCTAGGATTACCTTGAAGTCTAAAATCATGTAAGGAGGAATGACAGCTCAGTGTATATCTTAGTACACACAATATTTATATTCACCAAGGATTTTATGGGAACTTACATGCTATAATGTTTCCATATCGGTTTTTTGCTCTGTTTTGATCTTTTTTAGCTACATCCCACGATGCTGACTGACCTTCAAAGAAGCTCTGGGAAAAAGAACAGAAATTAACAAGTGCACTGCATTTAATTCTGTTTTTGTAAAACTTGTTTATCTGTTTTGAAGCCTAAAGTAGGAAAAAACCACTTTCTCAGGGAGGCAGGGGTTCCTAGGGTGGTAACCAACTTCCATTTTTAGATCTCAAAGTTGGTTTTTGTACTCACACTTGTTCATCTTGGATTGGACAGAGTTCAAATTAAGGACATAAAAAAATAGAGAAATAAAAGGACCTTGAAAGTCCTTCATATTTAAGATAGCTGTAACTTTATAAGATGGGAATAGAAAAAACCATTATCCTTTTCAAAACATAGTGAATAACAATGCATCAAAAACTGCCCAAAACGCTTCTAATGACTATCTTTCGAACACGCATTTGGTAGTATCTGTAACAACAAAAAACCCCCACTGCTTCCCACTGTAATTATTCTTTAAATTATGGGTAATACATATTTCAGTTTCTTTGAAGATCATGAAAAGGACCGTCCCTACAACGAGGGACTATATGAAAATTAAGAAGTCACCCTTCCCCAAGATCTGGGAACAGATAAATTTGTTGATTAGTTTAATTACCATATGCACCAATTTAAAATGTGGAGAAAGACTTCTTTTTGCAGAAAAACTAAAACTTTGCTCAACACAGGAAATGGGGGCTTCAAAGGGCCCACAGTCTTTGAAGCAAAGTGCACAGGAATGCACATGAAGTGAACGAAAAGAGCCAGTTCTGGCAGAATATTCTAATTTTCCCTGCATCAACTTTGCTATCACAGCATAGCGCTTTAGCATGTATCTAAAGCCAATACTAAAAATTCAAAGACAGATTCTATTCACCTCCCAAATAAGTTATACCAGTAGTTTGTGGATGAAACGTGGGGTTTAAACATCTTTTTTTCATGTAGTTGGATGTGCTTCAGAGTTTTCATCGTAAAGTACTGACTGGATTCTTTCACTTTCAGTGTGCTTGTGAGTCCTGAGAGTGACAGGGGCTGGACAAGCTTCCATGCCCCGACTAGCAATTCTCAGCAAGTACAGCGTGGCACGGGCATTGTGCCCTTTCGGCCACACTGTGTTTGTTGGAATGTTCTGTTTAAATCACTTCCTCTGGAAGATAAACACTGGTATTTTGGTTTGAGTGGGAAGGGGAAGCAGGTTGGAAGAATTCCCCGCTTCCTTCTCTTGGCGTCTTACTCTTGTTTACTTGGTTTGCAGGGCTGCCTTCTTCTTTTCTGCCACCCTCATCCAGTCTACACCAATGTAAACCCAAGACTGGCAAGCAGAACACTGAGGACTGAAGCTTCGTTATCCTCACTGCAAGGATCCAGAAGCAAAGAGACAGAAATATCTAGTACTTAAGTCATCAGATGACAGAATCTGCTGTGGTACTGTAGAACTCCAGTCCTGCCAACTGACTTTTTAAAATAGGAGAATATAAAGAGGAGAGAACAAAGTGTGTTTTGTTTTTTCTCTCTTTTGGTACTGGGGATCGAACTCATGACCTCAAGCTTGCCAGGCAGGCACTCATGATCTAAATCCCTGGCCCTACAAAGTGTTTTTAATACCCAGCAAATAAATTATGGAATCTAGCGTTAAAGTTCTTATAATGAATGTAGATCCAGATCTACACTTAGGGATCATTTTGTTGGTTTGCTTCTTGATTTAATTCCATGCCCTTCCCCAAGACCTACCCTTGATTGATGCTCATAAACACTGCACTACACAGTGTGCTACTCCCCTTGCTATGTGAAAGGGCGGGAGAATGTTAAATTCCACCTGACGCTGTGGGTAAAGATGAACTGTGATGCACGACTGAAGCATTCACCTCGTACTCCTCCTTGAATCCGTAGCTGTCTGACGTCTTCATGAGGTTGATGTGCTGCAGTAAGTCTGCCACCCGGATGGCGGGGTGCAGCTGGCCCGTCTGGTAAGGGGACTCTGTCCCCTCGCAGAGGTAGCGAGGCACGTCCAGGAGGCGGCTGGACTCTGCTGCAGCACTGTGGTTTTCATCTGGCATTTTTCATATTCCAGAAGATTAAAAAAGAGATAAAGTTATCTTGGTGAATATACATCTACGCAAAGGAGATTCTAAGAGTTTAAGATCTGATAACACACAGGAGGGAAGGAAATGTCAGCCAGTAAGGGCCTAGGGCAGCAGTCCTTAGAGACAAAGTCTTGGGCTTTTCCTTCAGCTTGAGGTCAGAGTACACTCACTCTGTTAGCAAGACATGGTGCTATGACATGTGGGATCCCCTTCCGGAATGGTGTGGGAGGGAGCTAGCTGGGTTTTCACTGTTCTGGCATTTGCAGTCCTAGTACTGTTGGGTGTGACTGGAAGACCAAATCAGCAGCTGGAGAAGTGTTCACACTACAGATTAACTTGGACAAACCGCTCCCAACCTCTTCCCCAGCCTCCCTTGGAGACCTGACCTGGCCACT
Organism: Hydrochoerus hydrochaeris; assembly: GCA_004027455.1. Classification (NCBI taxonomy): domain Eukaryota; kingdom Metazoa; phylum Chordata; class Mammalia; order Rodentia; family Hydrochaeridae; genus Hydrochoerus; species Hydrochoerus hydrochaeris. The sequence continues at coordinate 254,278 of PVLA01002292.1, forward strand.
CATCCCCACAGCTCTTCCTCTGGTCCCCATAGCGCTCCTTGGTCTTGCGACCCGGGGCTGCTTAACACAGCACAGCCTAGGCTGGAAAATGTGAGCGCATTTCTAATTGACCTTGGACCCCATTCTGCCTGCAGGCTGGGCTCCATGTGCATTTGATTTGATTTCTGCCCTTGGTTTCTCCTTAGTATTGTCACCTTTATTGTTAATATATTTAGACCTTTGTGATCCCCACGTGAGCAAAACTAGGGGTGCTTCCAGAGAAAACTGAGGACATCACCTCTGGATTCTACCCCCTGCTCCGGACCTGGTGACAAGGCTCCTTCTCACGCTGCAGTGCCTTCCTGTCTCCTACATGTCACTTCACTTGTACTGTTTATGTACCTGCTTATTTGGTTTCCTAAATCCTGAGTGCAGAGCACGTAGATACAGTCCTAGTTTTTATTCCTAGCTCACAGCAGTCTAATAAATACTTCAACAAATAAGTTAAAATCAAATGAATCCCTTACCACCCACATTTAAGTGCAGGCCCCACCCCAGTTGTGTTATTAGCTCAAAATTAAAAGAAACTTTTAATTTGCTTTCTGTCATCAGGAGGAAGAAAAGAACAAGGACATTGTGCCTAAGAAGAATAAACAATATTTTAATGATGGAAGTACTAATCATTACAAAGAAAGGCATGCTTATATTTATCACATTTAAACTTACCACTTTCAAAGAAAACAAATGTTTTAAGGAGTGTTACTCTGAAAAGCATTATATTGTCATACTCATTAACAGAAAAGAAATACACTCTTGGGAAATTTTGTTTTTAATGATAATGCATACTGTAGAGAACGATATTTAATTAACAGTTAAAACATATTTCAAGTGCTGGTACATTTGCCTGTTCTATCACCAAATCTACAAATAGGATATGGCAAAAAATGAATTGTTGTCCCCATGATAAACATTTTTTCTTCCTAGAGAAGGGGAAAAAAAAGAGAACCCTACAATCAGATATATATATCTATAATTTAACTTGATTGCATTTACTTTAACCTCCCTTATTAAAATGAATGCTTTTTTTTGGGCATTTTTTCCTAAAAATATCACACTGAATGAAAAATCCCCTGGTGGACCTTCTGTGACTCAACCACTGGGAGAATGAACGCTGTTTATGTGGGGTTGGCCCACCACTATAGAAAAACATTTGCCAACAGACGTGATTCACAAGTTACTGCCTTCAGCTGAGACCACAGTCAACTGATCTACCTCTGTTCAATCATTACAATCAGTAGACTGACATAAAGAATATGTACATCTCCCCACAAAAATTCAACTCAGAAGTAACTGGGGTGAGGTACCATCACAGAATGTACAGTGGAAGATGAGACATGGAGAGAACAGGTCATAGCAGAGAGGTAAAATGCAAACACTTCACCCCGACCAAGCAGCCAGGGCTCTGTGGGCAACCCTCAGAGCTCACACAATGCCTGCTAGAGCAGCGGAACTATTACAATCTCAAGAGACTCAGTGAGAAACACAGAATTCAGCCATATGCCAGTTCTTACAGCTGACTGTCTCCCAGTCTGAGACTGACAGTGCCGTGGTGCTGCATTACGCTTTAACACAGCAGTACAATGATCAGTAAGGTCTTTAAAATAATCACATATGAATTATTAGTCTCAACACATTTCTGCGTCATTAAGCCATCTAATAAAGCAACTGCTAGTGAGGACACACGTGCTAATCAGTATCCTTCTAACATATTTGAATATAACGACTCTCTCCTTGACTGAAAGGTTTTCTAGAGTTTTTTGCAATACACTTACCGGTTATAGGGACTTAAACCCGATGAAGCAGTAAAACACACAAAAAAAACAAAAATATGAATCAATATGAAAAACCTCTAAGCCCTTTAAGTCAATAAGTAGACAATATTATTAAGAAATATTTGAAGAGATATCAAAAATCACTTTATGAATACAAAATCAATTAGATGCAAAGTAACTATAAAAACCATAGTCTGATAAAAATGCAATGCTTTTCTATATCTAAAATGATTTATGGCAGACTTAGCTTTTAAAGAACATCAAACATACAGAGTCCATCAAAACAAATGTACACACACTTCAGAAAAAGAAAAACAGTATGGTGTTTTTTCAACAGATGGGGGGCCCTAGTGGATGTCTATGTTACAGAAAACCCACTACACTGCCCCACTTGGACAGTAGAAACTGAAAATGCATGGGCAGCAATCTCAATGACCCAGGTTACTCCGGCAGCAGTTCACTGTACTCATAAATGTATGGAAGTTCATAGCTGCCACTTGGAGACCTTTTATCCTTACAGAGGCCAAACATAACTTGCATGAGTTTCATATCTCAATACATTTAGTATTAAAATATTTATGCAAGGTTTTATTTTCCTGATATGTGTCCACATTTTTGGGTGGACTCTATATTTCATGCCAACCAATTTGATTTTCAAAACAAAATAAAATGCATAATGAACATTTACATAAACACATCATATGATCTTGTGCTTGCTCTTCCTCACACCTGAATATTCCTTGACAGAAGGAAGGTTATTATAATCATTGTTTAAACTTTGGTGTCTATAAAAGTCATGGGCATGATTTCCTTTTCCTCTTATAAATTCCTGTGAACATTATATAATACAAATATTTTACTGGTATAGAGATGAGAAAGCAAAAATATAAGGTATTTTCATGAACTAACAGTTAATGCACAGGAGGATCGAGACTTGAACATAATTCTATGTACTCCTAGAAAATCATTATGATGAAATTTTACCTTCCAGGCAACTGATTCTTTTCCAATGAGTTTAATAATATTTTAATTGAATTTTCTTTTAAATTGATATTGACAATGTCCTTTGGTACTGAAGGAAAAATGATATCTACAGAGGCATTTAGGGACCCCTCAGTGGCTGTTATTCAAGGCTCTACCCTGTGACTGCAGGTCATTCCTTGGGACAAATACCAAATTCATTTCCCTCTGTTTATTGATGTGGCATCACCCAGAGAGGGTGGTAGAAGAAAAACAGATTCTTTTAGACTATATATTCCTTAACTCAATTATAGAATTATAATTTGAAATAATTACTTCATTGGGTAAGAGGTATATTTTTATTCATTGGATTAGTTATATTGTTCCAAAACATTTTGTAACATAATTGAACATGGACACCAAAAACATATGTATAAAAGGTAAAGTAAAAGTTTTATATTTAGTGAGATGTTACAAATAACAAATGTCATTTGTGAATTTTAAAAGACATGGTTATCTGACAGTTTCCCCATTTCTTTGGTTAAATTTTAATTAAAAATATTGGAGTGAAACTGATATGAACTTGTGAACATTCAATCAAGCTAGCCAATTGTTGGCCAAGGATAAGGCACACTGCAAATGAAACTTATTTAGTTTCTGAAATAGCTCCAGTTTAAGATTAATGAGATTTTACTTCTGGAAGTCCTTAGTCATCACTAGCAATGTCAGCATCTTAGATGTTGCACAGAGGTGAACTATGTGGCTTGTTCTAAATATCAGAAAGACAGCACTAATCACGTGTGTAAGGCTTCCCTACACTTCTAAACCCAACATCAAGATTCTAGCAATGCAACCTGTGTTGGTAAAGTCTTAGTAAAGACAAAAGCAAAGCAAGTGTATCCAGTAGTAATGTTCACTTATAAATGTTTTCTTTTATTGCTATGCAATTGAAAGGATTTAGAAAAAATTCCTTCTTACAGGTAAACTTTTATATAAAAGCTAGTATTAGCTAGCATTGGCTCCTGAGATCTGCAGCATTTAGGCTCATTTCCCAACTGGGATACATTACTGCTAGTCCTCTAGTAAAGGCCATTAAACTTTTGCTGCAAATCTAACAGAATCCTAATTTAAAGACTATATGGTGCCTTCAACAGTATCCCAGACTCTGCTCTACTGAAATGCACTAGATCTAATTGCATGGGCTCTCTCTCAAGACATAACTATTGCCAGGGATTTAGCTCAGTGGCTTAAGCGCCTGCCCAGTAAGTGCAAGGTCATGAGTTCAATCCCAGGTACGAAAAAAAAAAAAAGAAAAAAGAAAAAAGACATAACTATTTTAAGTATAAGTTGCTTTCTGCACCACAAACAGACAAAGCTATAACTCATGCAAAGAGTTGTGATACATGCAATAAATAAATAAGTAAATAAAAACGATGATGATGATGACAATGATGATAAAGGTTTAGGACCTCACCTAACACAGCAGTCGGCACAAGAGGGTCATTGGGCACTGTAGGAAAACAAGGCTCATGAAGGAGTATATTGCTCTGAAATTGAATTTTGAATCCTTCTTTTAAATAATAGATTACGTTTTCTTAAGAAATATAATTACTAAACTGCCTTCTATTACTGGATCCTGCAAGAGGAAAATTCTCTCTTCTAGTTTGGGTTATCTCAAAACATCAAGAAAGGTCTATCTATGATTATAGCTCAGCATTCTGTTTAATTTAAAAAAGCCACAAGATTCAACTTGACATTATAATGAGTATAAAATTAGGGAGAAAGAAACCATGCATTTTAGATCTAAGGTACTATGAGAAAAATGATCTCATATTCATTCCATACAGATATTTTCTCAGTTAACTGTGGGAAATAGATTTAATCTTTTATCTAAGTGCGTAAGTAGATATTTATAGACACCTTGCTGAATTGAGGCTTTCTAGTAAGACACTAATATATGCAATAATTAGAAAAGTTTAAGTAACAGAAATGTTTTTATACCTGTAATTGATTAAATATTAAATCAAATACTTAGAGAGATGGTATCTTTATATATTTAGCAAAACTTACTTTCAACAGTAATAGAATTTTGTGTTCTTCCCTATCATTTATCTTAAAGTGGAATGAAAATAAAATAGACCAGAAAGGTTCCATCATGTTTTAAATGAAGTGCCAAAATGACTCATGTTGTATTTCTAACTTCTAATTTGGTATAGATATATGTCAGGGAAAACAATAGGCTGCATCCAGAGCCAATAATCATTGAAAATTTTCAGAAAGCTGAATACTTGGGAAAAATTCTCTCCCTCTGAAAGCTGTGAAGACATACAATCTACAAATACTTTGCTTTCAACCTTATCACTATATACATTTACAATTTGCATAAGAAATAACAATTCTATTGGTGCCTCCTTTTCTTGTAGCAATGTTTTCTAGGCAGGATATCTACATCCCTAGGTCTGTGACAAAATGTCTCTGGCTACAAAAGTCCATCAAAACCTGCCATGCACACTTCAAGCATCAGCTTTAATTGGGGATTTGAAGAAATGAAATCAGGTCATGGAAATTTAATTAACTTAAAATACACAGAGGTACTATAGAACAGATTATGAAATTTATAGAAAATTTGAAGATAAACAGTAATATTGAATCTGAGATAATTATTCAAATCATCTGCAAATAATACGTCATAGTTTGAAATACTCTGAAAGTGTTACCTGCATGAATTGGCATTAGTCATTTTGTAAGACAAACAGATGGATAGTTCAGATTTTACACTAACACTTTATAGAGTATTTAGACTAGTTAACTAGTCTTTCCCCTAGTTAATTTCTTAGTATTGACATTTTCTAGGACTTCACAGAAGACTAATTTTAATGAAATATTTTTACCTATACTACTAATTTCCAGCAAGAATTATAGTTTCTTCTGTTTTTCAGGTACGGAAATTGAACTCAGGACCTTGTGCTTGCCAGGCACGCACTGGCCTACTGTTTTTTACTTTTTTTTTTTTTTTGTAGTATCAGGGACTGAACTCTTGACCTCGTGCTTGCCAGGCAGGTGCTTATGCTACTGAGTTAAATCCCCAGCCCCTACTGTTTTTTTACTTCAAAAGACACTTGATCTTACACAAAAAATGATGTAAATGGCAAAATAATTATAAATTCTGGCACAAATTCATTTTATATAGGAAATCATGTATTTTTAACTTAAGGCACCTACTGTGGCCTGAGTGATATATTTTTGGAATATTTCTTATATTTTAATAATAACGTTGATATAGTTTGAAGTTAAACAAAATCCACTATCCAGCCTCAATGCAGGCCTTCTTATAAATTCCGTATCACTTCTTCCTTCTGTATCTAGCTGCTTCTCCCCTTTGTCCTGCTCTCTCTGTTATTCAGTTAATTGCAGAATATATAAATGAATTTATAGAGCTTCAAGACAATGTATTAAAATTTGATGGAAGAACTTACATCTTGGACTAAAGTTATGCTGGTCCATGAAGGTGATGGACAGAGGGTCTTCTGCATGTAGTGTGCTCTGGTCCACGTAACTTCGGTCCATGGCATTCACCATGTGAGTCATCTCCTGCCGTGCGTTCCCCATAGCGTCTTTGCGCTTCTTAGCGAGCTTACTGCCAAGGCAAAGGGAGAGGGAACCCTGAGTCTGAAGCTTGAACCACAGGTGACACCAGCAATAAGTAGTTCAAGTGTGCCCGAGGACAAGATTACAGGTGTGGCTCATTAAACCTGAGACCTGGCTGTAATACCAGGAGTTAAGTCGACACTAACTATTATGCTGGTTGATTGCTGCAAAACTACTGGACTTTTTAGGTAGTTCAATATTCCAGCTGTGGACACAAACCTTTCATCGTCTTCTCTATTTCATTCTGTTAAAATAAATCTCATAAGAATACAAGCACACTTTATCAAAAGTATAAAAAAAGGACTTCCTAAGTTGAGTAGTCCAAGGAAGATATAAAGTTTTAATCACTCTGCTAGGTGATCAGTTCCTTTGATCATTTTTTGAAAGTTCTTTTGAAATTAACATGACCTAAATTTGTTTTATGATAGCCACCCAATGCAAAGAGACCAGGGAATGTCCTGTGTGAGCCAGCTATGGTGGCACAATCCCAGCACAGTAAGGCAGGAGGACCATATTCCAGCCCAGACTGGAGAACTTAGTGAGAAATTATCTCAAAAAAAGAAGAAGAAGAAGAAAAAGAAAGCCTGGGTCTTATCTCAATGTGAAGGCCATAGGTTTAATCCTTAGTAGTGCAAAGGAAAAACAAACAAAAAACAAAAACTCATTCTTAATTTTCTCTGCTGTTGCTAAGTAAAAATTGTAATATGGACAGCATTAACATTTTTAGCAAAACACTTATTAGGTTAATAAAAACCTAGCCCGAAATCTTAAAACTGACCACAGTAACATGTAATTCAAGTACACATAGATATAGGGGATTAAAGTATATATGTGCAAGAAGAGTTCTGAGAAAAATGTGAAAAACACCATGCAAACTTCTAATTTATATGATCGCCAACAGCCTATCCCTGTTAACTCGCGATTTGAATCCTGTGGCAAAGTATTCCCAACTGAAATGCCTTACAAACACCACAGGGCACATGACTGAGAGGATTTAGAAGTGAGTGGAGTTCACATTTTTGAGCTACTCAGATAATGATACCTTTATCGTCCAAATCAAGAATGTAAATTATATTTTGGTTCTAGGTGACTGTTTCATAGGGAAGTAAAAAACTACATCTAAATCCTATTAACCAGGCAATTTTTTTAATGACATAAAAACATTGTAAACCTCTGTAGTAGGCAAATTAGATGAGTGAAAATGGCAGTAGCTACATTGCCTTGGAAATGTTCTTTACTTGTTCATTGCTTCTCAGCTAGATTGTAAAGGTACTTTCTTCTGTTCCTCATTAGTATCTGTACTTGAATAAATGCACTGCAAATACTACAAAGTTTCTTTGTGTACATTCAGTTATGTCCAAAGGCTTTGCAGTTAAAAATCACTGCGATTTGAGAATTGTTCCAGTGTTTTCTTTCCTGTGGTACTACTTGTCCTCATGGGGCAGACTCAACATGCACAGAACATTAACATAACAGATCGGGCACGCGAGTAAGACAGTCATTAACACTTGGAGATAGATGTGAACCTGCACTTTAAAGAAATAGTTACTGTCAGCGTATTAGTCATATTTAAGCACACAAGGACAAAGTTACAACCACCACCACCACTCCATAGCACCACAACTACCTCTACACCATCACCAACACCATCATCGTTTATCGGCAACCTTTGGTCTGTGTGCCCACACAGCCATGAACTCTTTCTAGATGCTTAAGACCATGAGAAACTACCAAGCAGTTTAGGGGTAACTTGTATTAAACCCGAGTGTTTAAAATTCAGAGTTAATTTCTTTTTAAAGATGAAACAATTCTAAATGTTTATATTAACATGCTTAATTTCTTTTGAAGTGGTTTTAATTTTTGAAGGATTGTGTGGACTTAACTAAATATCATTAAGTCATATTTAGCCGATAGACTTCTATTTTCTTCTATTTTCCTCTAGACCATCGTACACAGTATTTATTTTTCTATCTACAACATTCTTTATCTTGTAATATTTGGCTAACACCCATCTGTTCTATTTCAGTTAAAAGATGTTTTACGGTACCTCCTCCTGTAATTGCATGTGTCGTTACAAGTGCTTTTTCAGCTGTTTCCCCACTGCGTGAAGCATGAAGACGGACACCATCAATATGCATATATCCTGGGCCACTGAAGCGCACTTACATATCACAGGAACTCAATAAACACTTGTTGAATTAGGCCTGTTACATGCTGGGCACTTTTCATTTGTTAACTCAATTAATTCTCAGATCAATCCACTGAAAGCAGCATAATGGTTCTAATCGTATACATGCGTTCACTGCAGATTAGAGCAGTTAAATAAGCTGCCCAAAGTTGTTACCTAATAAGCAATAAAGAATCACCTGGGTCCAAGGCTTAAGCTCTTATTCTATATGCTGATGCTAACAGTGCCTTTCCAGCCACTTATAAAGTGCCCTATATTAAAAACACTACATAGTTTAATTATTAAAGGCTGGTAACAATATATTAGAGAGGGAGATGAAGAGAGCACAAACTTGATGTCATTTGCAAACTCTGAAAACTAGAACAATGCTTAAGGAGTAGCTTTGTTTCTTGGGTAAGAAGAATCAATTTATTTCTCAAAATGTAATGTGAGAGAATGAGTAGGATTATAACAGCACACTCTGAAATCTGGATTAAAAATAATGCTGAAGTTTAAAAGATAGCTATATAGGAAATAGCAAATAGAAATAATGACTTATTTTACTTTTGAATATGTATAATTGATATTTGCTTCATGATTGGGGAGAATGAAGGAATAATGATTTTTCAAATGCATGGAGGAAGTTTTTATTCGGTGAAGAACTGACTTTTCAGATTCACAGATTTAGATTAATAGGCAAACTATGTGCAAATACAAGCTTTGTGGATTCCTGTCAGCCACGCATCACTGGCTGAGTTCTTACATCTCAGTCCACACAGCCACCCTGTAAGGTGTGCTTTCATTTAAATTATTACAAAACAAAGAAGAACTGACATCAGTGTTAAGTGCTTTCATTAACAACTGACAATTCCTATAACAATGTCCATGAACGTTAGTTCAAAGATCACACGTGGTTTTCTTTTCATTTCTGCTTTAGTTAACTTCTACTTTTACTTAAAACAAAAAGCCCTAATTCAGATCAGTGCCAGAAGATATGTTTAATCAGCCCTTAAAAACATAGCTCTGTGACATTTTTCTCGTTAGGATTTAAAATGCCACAGTAGCTAAGTATCACCATAACATTAGCATGACCTGCTGCATTGCTGGAACACAGAAATATTAATCTGGCACCAAAAAAGGGAATCCCACTCTAATTTTGTAGATACACGGGTAGTGAGGGGTAGGCTTACTGACATTCATATCCTCAAGTACTTGTTGATTCCAGTATGTCTCATGCTTTGTCTTCCATGAGGAACCAGCTTTTATAATGTGCACTTCAGGACAGTGAAGCAATTCATTTTGCAAGTGCTTGAGTTTGACAGAGGCACAAATGACTTTCATTATCAAGGCAGGCAACAGCGCAAACTTCTGCAGGTGGATGTATGGGTGAGCCATAAAGGGGAACAGTACTCCATCATTGTATGAAATGGTACAGTTAATTACCTTTCGCTTCATCAAATATGACTTAACAAGCATATTATGATTCATCACAATAAGCTAGGAGCACTGTTCCTTTACACCTGCTTGTTTTAGCAGATTTTAGGAAGCCAAATGTTTATAATATTTAAAATGTTGGCAGAGTTGTGTTACAGTGATTGACTCATAAAATTTTGTTGTTAAGCTAGCTTAAATTTTCCAAGTGATACAAATGCTGTGGGATATATGCTTCAATCGTATTTACTCCTTAAGCTCAGAAAAGTGTCATAGTATTTCTCTGGATTGGGTGAATAAGCACTCTGGCACCTACAGTGATAAACTAAAAATGATTCACAAAATAGAGTGGATGACTGTCTCTATGCTTAAGAAAATGACCTTTCTACACCTACGTCTAGAATGTCACAGATGCTGAAGAGAAAAAGAAATATGAGATATCAACCCTTATCCCTCAGTCAACTAACAAGAAGATTTTTAGCTTTGGTTTTATAAATTCTTTGTTATTTATTTTGCTGCATTATTATTTGTCTTAAAAGAATCTAACTTAGTTATTTTATTTTAGAAGAACTGTATTTCTTTTTTTTTTTTTTTTTTTGTCCCTGCAACATTGTGATTTTAATCATTTAATGGCCAGACAGAAGGAGTTCGGAAGTTAGAACTGTCCTGGTTTCCTAGAAAAGTGGAGAGATGTTATTACATGCAGACCTGACTAGATTTGCAACCTATGAAGTCACTGTGAATGTTCTGTGACTGTAACACTGGGCTCATTTTTGCAAGGATTAGGAGATGACATAATGATAGGGACTTGGGAGTTACGACAGCTTCCTCTACGAAATGAATGAAAGTATCCTATTGCTAAATCAGGTACAGATTTGAATTAAGTAAATAAATGATTTAATTTTTTTTTTTGCTATGGACTAAAGCTATTTATGGAAAACTATAAATAAAAATTAAAAGTAGCTGAACATACAGAAATACAATATCCCTTTTAAAAAAGATAAAAAAAATAGGTAATAATCATTTTAGAGTCCAGAAAAACATGTTTTGAAATATCACCAAAATTACCAACATTATTTCTTTGTTTTTTTGAAAAGGGATACTGCACCTTCAACACACGCAAAGCCGTACATCACCCATTTTCTACTTACAGGTAGTAGGAGTAAGAATAGTAGCTCCTCCTGGCAAGCAAATCACAGACAGTGGAAAAAGAGAAGCAATGGTGAATGAAAAGCGTGACTCCGTCACATTCAATAAAGCAGAAAAATGTGCGTTAAAATAAAACAAAATAAAATAAAATTCATGTTTTTTTGCTCTGCATTTTAATTTGCTCATGCATTGTTAGATTTTTCTTTGCCATGCAATTAAACAGACAGATATGCAATAGAAAAATAAAATTTGAAATACGTAATTTGGAAAAAAAATAACATGCTGACATTTCTTTTATTGCCAAAAAATCAAGAAATTAAATGAATTGTGTATATCCAACATGCAGTTAAGCAGAGTACCATCCATTACCATCTAAATGTCATGACAGATGGAATAGCTATGTACAGAACTTGTATACTAAATAGACTGCATTTTTTAGATATTAAACATAAAGATCTATCATGTAAAGTACTCACAGAATAAAACCTAAATTTATATAAATAAGTCATATTTTAATGGTACAAAGGTATATATATATTTATTTTATATGAATATATACATATGTACCACACTATATATACACACAGAAATTTCTACAGTAGATGCATGTGCACATAAACACAAACATTTACTGTACTGAAATACAATTTCAAATTTATGTTGGGAATTATTAATGTGCTCATGCTGTGCATTTAAAATATAATATGCAATTGATGGAAAAATGGCATACATTTGGAAATCACAGCAATTAAATTAAAAATGACATCATGTTCTGAAAGATGCAATATCCCTTTTATTAGCCTAAGCCTTTGTTTATATATATATATATCCTCAGCTGTTAAATGATATACAGCTGAGTTCCAGACCACTCCTTTAGAAAACAACCAAAACACACAAAACTTTTTCAACATGAGAAATATGTCTATGTATGTCATTCCCAGGGAGGAATAAAGTTTTGAGAAATTGAAAACTTCTCATAAAATGTAGATAAGAGACTAAAATATTTTGCTTCTCTAGTATTTTGTTATAAATATATCATTAAAAGTGAAATTACTGTATCTAATAACTTTTAAGTTAAAATAGGTAATATCCAATACTAGTAATGTTACATGTACAACAAACCTCTGTGTTTATATCATACTTAATTCATGTGTGACACACACTACGTATGGATAAAAATCATTATAAAGTTGCTCAGTTAAATTAGCAGTTTAGGTAATTTTAACAAACTTATACAAAGAAATTGTCCATCAATAAAATTTCAACATTTCCTAGTCATAAAGGTGCTGGTGAGGAAAAGACACTAAATCCCTTCATACTTTCTGTCAATGAACATATAATCATGAAAATTTAAACATTTTAACCAGGGCCTACTTTATCAAATCATTTAAAATAAGAACCCGAAAAGGAATCTGTTACATTATACAGTTTTAGAGATCTACCAGAGGATTTGTTTCTCTAAAATCTTGCTCCTTGATTATATTATTGTAGCATTCTGTGGAAGTTCATCTTTCAAGAGTTTTTGTTCTAAAACAGGGAGCCATGGATATGGAGAAATTATCAAACGTGAGTAAGTGTTTTCAAATAAGTGTCAAATAAAACTTTGTTAATTTAACTCTGAGTGAAGTCATAATTCAGAAAGTGTGTACTTCCACGCTCAGATCCATCTAAAGTGATCAGAATAATTTTGATAGCGAAGCTAAATTTACTTGACTCAACTGTTTATTTTAGTCTTCAAATATGTAAACTAAACAGAGTCATAAAATTTGAACGTTATATTCTCTGACTTTATTGGTCCTTATTAGAAAATGTCTGTTTCTAAAAACATTCAATCTTGCCTCACATATGATGTATTTTCCAATCACAGAGGTAGACAACAGCAAAACGGGGAAGCACTCTTTGGGGAAAGCACGTATTAGCTAATTTAACACAAAACACTATAATGCATACCTAATGTTTCTAATGCAGATGTGTCTTCTCCAACATATATATCTCCAGGGGATAATTGTAAAGAGGCAATATATTAAAATAAACTCTTACGGAATTGTCAAAACATGTAGTATGAGTTTTATCTGTCATGTTAATGCTTTATTTCAAATATAAAATAAGTAATAGTATAGTATTAATGTAATAAGCGATATCATTTAGTACACTATAGAACTCATGAAGTATAATCACGTCTATACAGAAAGCTGGAATGTGTAATCATGTAAAGACTATTAAAAAGTTCCTCTAAATTGTAGTACTATCCAACATACATGACTGGACAGGTGGGGGGTGCTGTGTTAGTTTCTAAGACAATGATTTACACATAAAACTTTACATTGTGATCAAAAGCTCAATAACAAAAATTATATACTTTAAAATGTTTATCCACAGGAATATAAGTTAATTTCCAGAAGACAGCAGCTTAAATTTAATAAGTCTTAACATCTCCATATAATTCCAGAAGATGGTGGTATTGATTGATATAGTAGAAAAGATAATATTCAATAGAAAATTTTACTCTTCATTTGAAAATTTTAGTCTGTGAATATTTAATATAAAAAGCAATTTAACAATGTTTCTATTCTTCTTATATTTTATTTGCAGCCACGCTGGAGAAAAATATAGCGTAAGAATACAAAATAATTCAGAGAATACAGCCTAAGCATCACAAAAATATCCATGTTTCGTCATTCTTAATAACACACCAAATACAAGAGAAATTAAGTTCCCAAGTACCGCCTCCTTTTCAATATTTACATTTTTACATTAATTTCAAGATTAACCTAACAAAAGAATACGTTTAGATCCAAAACTTAATTGCAAATAACCACAGAAGAAATTATTGAAAAAGCATGCATAATAGGCCAGGTACCAGTATCCTTGTTAAAGTTAAATTACTCTCTTTGTTGGTTCTAATTTAAGAGAAAGTGAGAAAGGTCCCTGAAACCTGGTCCCTGAAAGCGTCAGTCAACGGTAAAGGAGGATCTCCGATCTTACCTTTTTTTAACAATTAGTATGACGACAAGGAGCAGCAGGATGAAAACCAGAATCCCAGCACTAATCCCTGCGATTTTCACCACTCTGTCCGTCTGCTTCGCCGGATCTGGGATCACTTCTGGTTCTTCTGTTGCTGCTGCTAAATGAATCAGGAAAATAAATTACTGAAAGCAGCTAATTATTACAGAAGAGAAAATTATGCCTAGCCAAAAGTTACTATAAAAAGACACATTCTTGCACCGAACAAAAATAACCTGAATATATAAATACAGAAACATGCTAAGCTCCAATGTGAGAAATTCAAGGTCAAACTAAGGGGAGACCTTTCAGATTGGAGTGTTTTGTTTTGTATTAAACACAAGTAAAAAAAAAAAATCTGAGTATCAAAGAGAATGGTGAATTATCTTTCTCTAACGTTCTCTAAGTCAGAACGCAACATTTTTAGCAAATCATACATTGGAAAGACATGGGTTCAGATTTAGAGATTTGTCTTTTTCTTGGTTTGTTCAGCAACCCCTCTTGACTCAGGGCAAAGCCTGCTCCCTGCTTTAAGGCAGTGCTGGTTACACCTGGCTGGGATACACTGGGTTCATTAAATGCTTAGTCCAGCTCCTTGGTACAGGGACAGGCAATTCCATACATGAGATTTAGGATGAATGCAGGCTTAGCAGAAGGAAAGAAGTAACAGCAAAACAGAAACATCCAGAGATCTTTCACTTCTACTTAGCAAATACAACCCAGATAATGAAGTTGAAAAAGTTCTCTCTCTCTGTCTCTCTCAATCTCTCTCCCACCTTTATACAGCCTCCTCCATAGAGTATACAATTAAAATTAAAAGTTTCACAAGTTAGGAAAAAAATTAGAAATACTTAATCTCTCCAGTAACTTTCTGAATAGTTCCCGTTCACCTCATTTACCCTGAACGCTGGCAAAGAAAAAGTATTATTATCTGCAATTTACAGATACAAAAGCCCCAGGGCTTAGAGAATTAAGGACAGATTATAAACTGTGAAAGGACAGAGACAAAAATCTAAGACGCCGTCACTATATTAACACAGTTTCCAGATCTGTGGCCCCTACTGTCAAAAATGTGTGTGACAAGAGACCACAGGGTTTTTAAGATTAGGCCCATTTGGGGACAATGCCTTAAAGTGCCTGTCACAGCCACTTGTATCTTGAAAGAACAGCTACACAAACCAGGCTTCAGATTTAAGCTTTTATCTTTCTAATGGACGATGTGTATGTTCTGTTTAAAAGGTTACAGTTTTTGATTTAGCTTTCTTTTGACTTCTTTGCCCCCAAACCCCAGCTCTGTACATCTAAAAGACTTCTCCGGTTTCTTTACCAGCCACAGTATCAGTTCAAAGGACACTGAGAGGTTACTTTTTTCCATGTGAGAATTTAAAAGAATAAATTTATCTTACACTGTTTTATAAAATGGTGATGTAAAGAAAAGCTAGTGAGAAAGATAGAGTTTGAAAAAAAACCTGTTAGAGAGACCATAACTGCATAATACAACTCACTATATTTTTCTTTAGTTTTATTTCAATTGCATACAATCAAACTTTCCTATGGACCATTAATTGTTGACTTATTCTCAAGCAGAAATAGCAAGCCTTCAGAGTATATTTCTTCTGAGCTTTTGAGTAAGCAAAGTTTTCCTTTATGACTTGATACTTCCCAAGCACAGAGACTGCAGGGAATTTCAAACATCATGAACAAAGGTCATTCAATGTTTACCACGCTTCCAACTACCTAAGGTTCTCAATCACCAACACATGGAGCAAATGCGTGGGCTATCTCTTCCGTCTAGAGGTTAACTTTAGAAATACACACATATCTATATGCAATACAGATACAAGCACTGAAAACTGGTGGAATACATTCCACAGTTGGTTATAAAATCGAAATTCATTTATTGTTTGTAATTTTCACATTAGATCGGTTTAACATGGATACTTCTAATGAGAATGAAATAGAACGTTTGATGTAGAAATCCCTGAAGAAACTTCAGTCTGTGAAGAAATCCTCATTATCCACTCATTAAAGCCCACCCGTAGCTTGTGCTTTGCTACACTTTTCTTTCAGAGTCACAGTAGGGATGACTTTGTGATTTTCTTACATAACATGAGTAACAAAATTAAATGTTTTCGGCAATTTATTTGAAAATCACTTCTTGTTTGATGAGGCCAGGATTTTAAACACAATATTTTAATTCTATGAGACATGGTGTTGCGGAATAATTGTCTAAAGGCATCAGGCCACATTTAGACAGCTGTATAATTTTTAAAGAGAAAAAATGAAACAAAATTTCAAAACATGAGT
The DNA here is from genome assembly GCA_004027455.1 of Hydrochoerus hydrochaeris. Lineage (NCBI taxonomy): Eukaryota > Metazoa > Chordata > Mammalia > Rodentia > Hydrochaeridae > Hydrochoerus > Hydrochoerus hydrochaeris. Next base: position 270,754 of record PVLA01002292.1, read on the forward strand.
ATTAGAGGGTAACAATGGTTAGTGCATTGTGTATTGTTATCTTTAAATTAGTTACTCAGAGGGCAAGGCATTTGCATGTAATTGTCCAGACAGTATTAGCACATAGCTTCCTTTTTAATGAACTCAGAGAAATCAGTAGTACAACTATCTTAACTATTATGTATATATTTCCTTCCCGTTTCTCACACTAGGGAGATGATATGAAGTTTACACATGTGTATCTGTTTTATTTCACTTATGAATATGGTCTCAAATTGCATCCATTTACCTATAAAAATCTCAAGTTTGTCCTTCTTCATGATTGAGTAGTACTCTGTTGCATAAAAACACCATATTTTTTTATCCACTCCTCAGTTGATGGACATTTGGGTGTTGTCAAGATTTAGCTATTACAAATTGCGCTGTGATAAACATCAGTGCACAGATATCACTGTGATACAATGTTTTCATTCTTCTGGAAAGATACCAAAAAGGGGAATAGCTGGGTCAAATAAGACCTCCAATCCTAGTTTTTGATTTCTACAGTGGTTGCACCAGTCTACACTCCCACCAACAATGGAGAAAGGTTCCTTTTTCTCCACAGCCCCTCCAGCATTTGTTATTAATTAGTTTCTTGATGATAGCCATTCTTCCAGATGAGGTTAGTCTGTTACATTTTCTAAGACTTCACAAATGCCAAGATCCTCCAGAAATACATAATGTATATAAGTGCAAATACACACACACACACATATATGCAAAAATACACCATTAAGTATGAGTAGAAGCATCAATACATCCAGGCTTAATAGTTAAATAATGAAGCGAATGTGAAAGTGATGGATGCACAATTTCAAGCTCAGAGGAAAAAGAATTGTTAAAGTCTTCTTAGGAGTACAGATTAGCTAATAAGTTAATCTAAGCTTATTCACAGACATGAAATGCCAAATCTGAACGTGAATCTCTGAACACAAACACGAATGCACTGGCAGGTGCACTCCAAGCTCAACATTCAAATTTCCAGCACGCATTGTGCAAATCCACTTCACTATCTTCACGTGTGAGCCCCTGGCTGTGCTAATGACTGGACTTCAATTTGTATTTACCAAAAGCTTAGAAAGAACACAAACACCAAGTTCACTTGTTTGAGTTGGGAACAGGAGCTTTGTCTGTGGTGATCACAGTTCCTTTAATATAGTTACTGAACCTGTGGATAGAGGGTTAATCAAATCCACCGAAGCATGTGATTTGGCAGCAGTTACCGACCCTTGACTATAAAGCCTCCTCAAAGTTTTCAGCTGTAACACTTACTATTATTATTACTCTCAAAAGTATGTTTAATAAAATAGGTGTATAAACCTATTACCTAGAATGCTTTAACTACCTGTAATTTTCTAATAGAACCAAGGAATATAAAAATCCCATTTAAAATCATTCATGTTTGGAGGACACATTAATGGAAATACCAGTAGTGACCTTAAGCGAGCACATTCTTTTCTCTTCAAGGAGGGCAAAACTTTTGGATAGCAGTTGCCCCTTGGGCCCTGTTTATAATTGATGCATATACACAAGGCACTGCAGATCACCTTTACCAGAAATGCTTTCATGGGCTGTAAATCTTTACTTTTTTAGATCTGCCAGTGAACATTTGGAGTTTTCCTTTATATTCTTAAGGCAACAGCAGTATAATCCTTTGCGTAATAAGCGCAGAGTGTGAAAAAAATAAGATGGCAGAGATCCGTTTTTACTTAGCAAATTCATGAATGCAATTTTTGGGAGGGGGAAAATAGCTAAAGTAACTTTACAACCCATATTCTTGCTCCTACTTCTTAAAAATGTAAGTGTTAAAGTCATAAAATTTAACTCAAAATTAAAAACTGATAGCTACAATCAAATCAACAGAATCTTCTACTTTCTTGATGGCCATTACAGAGCAAAACCTCTGAACAGAATGTATTAGGTGAATGTACGGTATCTTCAGAGACACTTTTACTCAAGTTCTTTCCGTCCTCCTGGTGTCTCACTAATGCTTTCTTCCTTGCTCAGTCTGTAATTCTTCCCATTCACATCTCAGTCATTTATTACAATCCCGTAATCAGGACCTACTTCCCTGCTTCCTAACACCAACAAACCACCATCAACAAGGGCTAATTAATTGCTTCAATGGGCTCAGTCCTCTTATTTTATGTATCCTTTCCAAGCATTTGACATTTTTTCCCACTCCCCCTCTTCTCCTGCGGCTCCCACTACTTAGGAATCTCCTTATTTTCTTATGATTCTGGCATATCTCTCCAGATCTTTGTTTCCTCCTCCTTCTTTGCCCAACCCTTAAAAGTAGGTGCCCCCCTGAGTACTGCAGTGGCTTTAGGCTCTTGGCAATGACTTTCATACTCTCTGGTTTGGTGATCTTGTTTACTTCTGGTAACTTCAGTTATCATCTATACTCACTGCTATCAAGTTGATACATCTCTAACCTGTTTGAACTCTTTAAGCCACCAGATGTTTATGTCTTCACTTGCCCATGTTACAGTCACCTAAACACACCAAGTGGGAACTCAGAAACTTTTCTCACCAATTCGTCAGTTCCTCCCTCTTACTGAATGACATGTTTATCCATCTAGTTGTTTTTGTTGGAAACTAGGGCACTATGCTTTATTCCTTCTCCTCCTTTTATCTCTCGAATGGATAAATACATATACAATTTTAGATATAATGGCTTCCCACCGTAAGATAAAATCCATCAAAGCAAAACTCATATTTATTTTGTTCACTATTGTATTTCCAGGAGGGCTTGGAATGGAGTATCAGTACAAAAAAATCAGTTGAATAAATAGAAAAATAACATTAATCTTTCCTACAGCAGAGTATAATGATGTAAAATAAAACAAAACCAAAACAGCTGATTTCCTAAAGACACATGGGTACATTTGATCTTATTGTTTTGAATGTAAGCCTAACATGAACTTGGTATATATATATTTCTCTGTTAGCTCTAGCATGTGACAGTTTGGTGTAAGCCTTTGCTTCATGGGGCTGTTTCTACTATCAGCCACCCCCGACAGCCAAACCAAAATACCAGGAAATTCTAGCATTCTGGACAGCGCAAGGGATTTGCTATCAGCAAGGTCCCTTTTGATTTTAAGCTCCTTCTCTTATATGAAGAAATAACTGACTAGTTGGATGTTAGCCCTGAAGAAGTCATCCTGAGTAAATACAAAGATTCAAATGCTTAAGAAGAAAACTCAGCACGCATGACTTTCCTATATCACATTGCAGGGTTACAGTTAATTTAAATCACATAATATCCTCAAGGAATAGATTTGCCACCTCTTGGAAAATAATGCAACATCTACATTCTGACTCATGTCTTTATGTAATATTGATATAGAACAGACGTGGCTTTTTAGATCTATGTATCAATGCAAAAACTGTGTTTAGATAATTGAAGATTTACATATGGAGTAAGAGCTGGGACATTTCCCACTGCACATCATACTGAGGAGGCAACTCCACATCACTCCAAGATTCTTTGTTGTACAGCTTAATGTTTGTATCCACATAATAAATTAATAACACAATTTACATTATGCATCTTTTAGAATATCAAGTGGCATCATGATCTGAAAAGGTTTTATAAACTGAAACACTTGTGATAGAAGATCTTCCTGGCAGATATGACCTAGAGGTTAGCCCTTTGGGTTCCTCATATAAAAATGCAAACCCATGACCAGTAAAAGTGACATTACTGAAAAATAGCTTTTAAAAAATCTTAGCAGTCTGTCATATAAATATATAATGATGGGTTTTGTAAAGTACATGTTATTAATTAAATACTCTGCCACATCAGATGGCAAAGCCTCTGGGGCATCCTGAAGTATGGATTATTTAATTCAATCATCCTTTGAAGTGCTTTGGCTTCATCATCTCCTACAATCTTATGAAACTTATCCACTGTTAGGTTGTTAACCATAAAAAAGGCTCACTCCAAGAGTTTTAGAGGTGAAATAAGAATACAGCTATCTGTAACACAAAGTCTCTAATAGAAGCTAGAAAATAACTTACTCCTAACAATTTTGGATGAGGAGAACAGAACCTTGAATCTACAAAGACTTTAAATAATTCTACAAGATAAGAGAACATTAACAATATTTGAAAGCAATCATGCACTGGTTGAGGCATTTCTCCTCCCAGACTTTCTAAATTTGTTTTAAAATTATAGATTAAACTGTATGAAATTCTGAAGAGATGATATAAACAAATAAAATTTTTTTAAAAAGTGAGCATCATGGTTCATGAGTGCATTGAAAGGTAAAAATGTGGAAAATACTACTTTGCTTCATGGTAACACACAGGCAGTTCTCTTGTATACATACAGATTTTTGACATGGTTCCTACTTAGCTAAACACATTCAGAATTGGGTACGATAGAGTCTAGTGTGCCATCTTACTATTTAAACACAGTTGAGTCTAGGTGCTAAGTTGTCTCGGGAATTTGTCAGGGATTCTCTGTCCCAAATTCTCCCATCTTTAAGACCTAATTATCTTGATTTCCCACTAACTCTCCTGTTTCCCATATTGGCGTTCTCAGATTTAATCTATATTTTGCTACCAGGATGAGTTTCCTAAAATGCAATTGCAATTAAAGAACTACTTTAACTGCTTTAAGTTCAAAAGGAAAAGGCAAAAAAAAAAAAAAAATTGTCACATATAAGGCCTTTCAAGACCATGCTGCAAGCCACCTCTTCTACCTTATCTACTGAAAATTCCTTTGGGGAATTAGTAATTATTCATAGCCATTTGCCCAGCCATAAGTAATCAAATGGTTCTTGTTCTACTTCATGCAGAGATTGGTAAACTGTGGCTCATGAGTTGTATGCAGTCCATTTTGACTTAAACAAAGCTTGTAAATACTACCTTATAAAGTAGACTGAAACAAATTCATTACCATTATGTACACTTGCCATCAGGATATGTAGACTCGCATTTAAATTACAACTTAATCCCTTGTGTCATCAGACATAATTGTTGTCAAATTGGTGATAGAAAAAGATAGACAATAGGCATTTGACTATTACTAAAATGATTGCTGAGATACTTGAAAAACTTATGTCTGTTTCTTCTCTGAAATGCTTAGTATTGAGTCTTCAACTTTTTTCTATGCTTTTTTTTAATTAAAGAGGAAAAAAAACAGAAAAAAGGTAGAAATATTACAGCATTTCAAGAAAAAAAGATTAACAGTAAGAAATCACTAGTTGATAAATTACATATTGTTCTTTTAGAAATAGTTTTTCAAGTTACAAAATTAAAGCACATAAAGTGGACACTCAAGCAGTGAGAATGCAAACAGATCTGTTCAACAGTCCAACAAGAACCTCAAAATACGGTCATCAATCCCACACACCTAAACATACATGTAGCTATGTCTTTTATAGCACTTCCTATTTCCTCTTTTTTTAGAATAGCAATTATACCTTTTTAAAATTTTATTTAAAGAGAAGAAAAAAAAAGCAAAACAGAAAAAAGGATAGCAACAATACAGAATTCTAAAAGAAAGAAAGAAAAAGTAAGAAAAAAAAAAAAAGGAAAATGAGAAAAAGCCCCACTAAGAAATCAGTAATTTATAAATTACACTTTGTCATCCTGGATGTAGTTGTTCAAGTTACAAAGTTAAAGGGTACATAGTAAACATTCAAACAGTCAGACTACAAACAGTTCTGCTCAAAGATCCATCAAAGATTCAGGAATATGGTCATCTATTTTACACACTCAAACATACATGCAGTTATATCCCTTAGAGCACTTTCTTTTCCTCTTTTTTACAATAGCAATTACACATTTTGGTTTTATTACACTTATAGTTCTTATTTACTTTTTACACTAGAGACACAATATGGTATTTATAAATGATTTTATTTATTTCACTAATGAGGATAGTCTCAAGTTATCTCCATTTACCTATGAAGGCCTCAAAATCATCCCTTTTTACAGATGAGTAATATTCCATTGTATAAAAATGCCACATCTTTTTTATCCACTCTGCAGTTGATGGGCATCTTGGTTGTTTCCAGGATTTAGCTATCACAAATTGTTCAGCTATGAACATGGGTGCACATATATCACTGTGATATGAACTTTTCAGTTCTGCAGGGAAAATACCCAGGGGTGGAATAGCTGGATTGAATGGGGCTTCCAATCCTAGTCTTCTGAGAATTCTCCATATGGATTTCCATAATGGTTGCACCAGTCTACATTCCCACCAACAGTGGAGCAGTGTTTCTTTTTCCCTGCAGCCTTGCCAATATTTGTTATCAGTTGATTTCTTGATGGCAGCTATTCTTTCCAGAGTGAGGTGGAATCTCATTCTTGTTTTAATTTGCATTTCTTGAATGACCAGTGATGGCAAACATTTCTTCATGTATTTATTTGCCATTTGTGTATCTTTCTCTGAGAACTGTGTGTTCATCTCAGATGCCCATTTTTGGAGAGGGTCTTTGAATTTAGGGGGCTTGATGTTTATCAATTCTTTATATGTTCTGGACACAAGTCCTTTGTCTGAGGGGTTGCTGGCTAAAATTCTTTCCCACTCTGTTGGTTTTCTTTTCATTCTGTTGGTGATTCCCTTTGAAGTGCAGAAACTTTTCAATAATATGAGATCCCATTTGTTGATTCTTCGAAGTGTTGCCTGTGCAGTTTGCCTTTTGTTCATGAATTCTCTGCCTACCCCTATGTCTCTAAAACTTCTACCTACCTTGTCTTCCAGTAGATTTAGTGTTTCTGTTTTAATGTTTAGGTCTTTGATCGATTTAGACTTTAGTTTTGTGCATGGTGATAGGCTTGGATCTAGTTTCAGCCTTCGGCATGTAGAGAGCCAATTTTTCCAGCACCATTTATTAAAAAGACTGTCCTTCTTCCAGTGGACATATTTAGCCCCTTTGTCAAATATCAGGTGGCTGAGTGACTTTGTAGTTGTGCTTGCATCTTCTAATCTGTTCCATTGATCCTCAGGTCTATTTGTTTGCCAGTACCAAGCTGATTTTATCACTGTGGCTTTATAGGACTGTTTCAAGTCAGGAATTGAGATGCCTCCTGCCTCGCTTTTGTTGCCTAGAATTGCCATTCTAGGTTTCTTCTGTTTCCAAATGAATTTTAGTAGTGTTTTATCTAGATCTGTAAGGTATTTAAATGGTATTTTTATTTGGATTGCGTTAAATCTGTATAATGGTTTTGGGAGTATGGCCATTTTCACAATGTTGGTTCTTCCTAATCAAGAGCAAGGAATGTCCTTCATTTTCTAATATCCTCTTCAATCTCCTTTTCCAGCATAGTATAATTTTCAGCATATAGGTCTTTTACATTTTTAGTTAGGTTGATTCCTAAGTATTTCATTTTTTTAAGTTATTGAAAAGGGTGATATTGCCATAATTTCTCTCTCCATGAGTTTTTTGTTTGTGTACAGGAACGCTATTGATTTTTGAGCATTGACTTTGTATCCAGCTACCCTGCTGAGCTTGTTTATTACTTCTAGTAGTCTTTTAATGGAGTTTATTGGGTCTTCTATATAGAGTATCATGTCATCTGCAAATAGTGATAATTTAACTTCTTCCTTTCCTATCTTTACTCCTTTTATTTCTCTCTCTTGTCTGATTGCCCTGGCTAGTGTTTCCAGAACTACATTGAAAAGGAGTGGTGATAGTGGACATCCTTGTCTCGTTCCTGATTTTAAAGTGAAAGCTTTCAGTTTTTGTTCATTTACTATAATGTTGGCTGTTGGTGTGCCATAGATGGCCTTTATAAGGTTGAAGTAGACGCCGTGTATTCCGAGTTTCTGAAGGGTTTTTATCATGAACATGTGTTGGACTTTGTCACAAGCTTTTTCTGCATCTATTGAGATGACCATGTGGTTTCTGTTTTTGGCTCTGTTGATGTGGTGTATTACATTTATTGATTTGCATATGTTAAACCATCCCTGCATTCCTGGAATGAACCCCACTTGGTCATGATGTATAATCTTCTTGATGATTTGCTGCATTCTATTTGCCAGTATTTTGTTGAGAATCTTTGCCTCAATGTTCATTAGTGAGATTGGCCTATAGTTCTCTTTTTTGGTTGCATCTTTCTCTGGTTTTGGTATCAGAGTAATACTTGTCTCCAGGAATGATATAGGGAGGATTGCTTTTTTCTCAATTTCATTGAAGAGCTCAAGGACTACTGGCATCAAATCTTCTCTAAATTCCTTGTAGAAGTCAGCTATGAATCCATCAGGACCTGGGCTTTTCTTTGTTGGTAAGTTTTTAATTACATTTTCAATTTCAATAGCTGATATTGGATTGTTCAAAATTGCTATATCTTCCTGGTTGAGTTTTGGTAGTTTGTATGTTTCTAGAAATCTGTCTTTTTCCTCTGTGTTTTCAACTCTACGTGAGTAGAGATTTTCAAAGTAGGTATTCATGATCTTTTGAATTATATGGGATCTGTACTAATTTCTCCCTTTTCAGTTCTTATTGCATGAATTTGGGTTTTTTTCTTTCTTTCTTTTGATAAGGTTAGCTAGGGGTTTGTCAATTTTGGTTATTCTCTCAAAAAACCAGCTTTTCGATTCATCAATTCTTTGTATTGTTTTTTTAGTTTCAATTGCATTGATTTCTGCTCTAATCTTTACAATTTCCTCTCTTCTATGAGCTTTGGGTTTAGCTTGCTCTTCTTTTTCTAGAAACTTGAGATGGAGCATTAAGTTATTTGTGCTCATTCTGTTCTTGATATGTTACAATTTATTGCTATATATTTCCCTCTTAAGACCACTTTCATTGCATCCCACAGATTACAGTATGTTGTTTCTATATTTTGATTGGATTGTAGGTATTGTTTTATTTCTTCTTTAATTTCATTTGTAGCCCACTCGTTGTTCAAAAGGCTGTTGCTTAATTTCCATGTATTTATGCAGGTTTTACAATTTCTTTTGCCATAAATTTCCAATTTCAGTGCGCTATGGTCAGATATTATGCATGGTATGATTTCAGTACCTTTGCATTTAGTTAAGAATGTTTTATGGGATAATATATGGTCTATTTTGGAGAATGTCCCTTGTGCAGCTGAGAAGAATGTGTATTCTGATGTGGTTGGGTGGAATACTCTGTAAACATCTACTAAATCCAAATGCTCATAGGTATGATTCAGTTCTGTTGTTTCTTTGCTGACTTTTTGTCTAATTGATCTATCTCTTTGTGACAATGGCCTGTTAAGATCTCTTGTTATAACTGTGTTCTTGTGTACTTCGTTTTTCATGTCCATTAGTATCTGTCTTATATAGTTGGGTGCTCCTGTATTTGGTGCATATATATTTATAATTGTTAGTTCTTCCTCTTGAATTTTTCCACTAACAAGTATGTAGTGGCCTTCTCTATCTCTTTTAATCACTTTAGGTTTGAAGTTCATGTTGTCTGCAAATAGAATAACTACCCCTGCTTTTTTCTGGGTTCCTGTTGCATGGAATACTGTTTTCCATCCTTTGACTTTTAATCTATGAGTTTCCTTTTGAATCAGATGTGTTTCTTGTATACAGCATATTGTGGGATCCTGTTTCTTGATCCATTCTGTCAATCTATTTCTTTTTATAGGTGAATTGAGGCCATTTATATTTATGGATATCACTGATATGTACTGGCTCAACTTTGCCATGTTATGTTCCAGTTGCTTCTTTCTGCTTTTCCTCTTACTTAATTGCTTATCCTACCTGGTAGTTTCTTTCTGTTGCTGTTTTGGGGATTGTGGTCATTTTTATCTCTGTCTAGTACGTCTTTCAGTACTCTTTCTAGGGTTGGTTTGGTGGACATGAATTTCTTCAGTTGTTCTTTGTCATGGAAGTATCTTGTTTCTCCATTAAATTTGAATGAAAGTTTTGCTGGGTACATCAGTCTGGGTTGAAGGTT